>CAVNYN010283233.1:0-53267 GCA_963692815.1 Nyctanthes arbor-tristis | reverse complement strand
TGTTTTGAAAGAATTACTTGAATATTATTGTAAGATTGCTTGAAGATTGGTATTGAATTGACGCTAAAGAAAGATTTGATTGATAATTGACATAAACTAAAGTGTAATGACTTAATTGACATGAATTGAAGAGCGTGAACTTGATTGAGAGATAATGCAAGGGGAAGGACTTCTTGGGCAATTTCTTGACAAGTGTGCGGCGCCACATCGCGCCACTTGTCATGAGGTGATTTGCGCCACTTGTCATGATATGATTGGCGCCACTTGTCACGTTGTGATTGGCGGAACTCAAAAGTTATTAAAATTAGCTAAATCCTAACTATTATATAAAGGAAGCTAAGAGTTTCATTTTCTCTTCCAATCCATTTCCCTTTTCTCTCCCGAACCTCAAAATTCGTCCAACTTGGCCAAGGGAAGGAGAAAACCAATAAAAACCCGCCAAAATACCTATTTGTCATTTGAAAAGAGTCCCTTACCATATATGGAAGGATTATAGCTTGAAAGATAGCTTTAATTGGGGAATATCAAGGCTTTAAAGATACGTCTTCACATGGATTATTCGAAGAATATTTGAGGTGTGTGACCTAATACTTTGATTTCTTTTCTACATGCATAAAGTTTTGATAAGATAAGTGTGTATTTGATTGATGCTTTTGATGAGATAAACGTGGATTTGAATGCATTATTATTGAAAGAAAGATTGGTTTATTGCGTTTGTATGGCTAGTTAATGCTCTACCCGTTTTGAATTGCTTTGTGATGGTATGGCCTTAGCCATTCTGAATTGTTTCCTGCACTATGACCTATTCAATAATCCCGGAATAGGGAAGATTAGTGTGGTGTTTGTTTTGAATTGGAATCTCGGTATGGGTCTACCGGGGTTCATTGTAGATCCACTTAATTGAATTGATATGAATTTGGCGCTCACCACGGGTAGTAGTTTAACTAGTGATAGGGCCCTTTTGTGCATTGAAAAGCTTTGTACATGCAATAGATTTTATTGGAAATGAGTTTCCTAAACGAAAGGTGAATCAAATGATTATGTTATTCATTGAGTACTTCGTACTCACTCCCCACTTATTACAATTTTTGTAGATAATTGGAGTTATAACAATTGAAATGCAGGGCAAGTTGGATGTTGGATCGTGCTCGCAAACGGGAGTAGAGTTGTGCATCTAGTGTAAACCTGTCATTGAAACTACCACGAATTTAATACTTTTATACCCACCCCTATAGTATATATGTTTTTACATCTTATAACATATAAGAAAATAGTAAGTTATAATCTTTATATTAATTTGAGCTCTACTTCTCACTGTAAAAGTTTTCTAATGATTTGGCCCACCTTGGTAATCAATGAAATATGTTTATTAATACAACTTCTTATGTTTATATATTTTCTTGCAAAACCTAGTTGTAATGTTTCTTTAAAAGGTTGACGATTTGTTAACTTATGAAATTATCTTTATCTATTAAACTCAGTAACATAAGATAAATTGGATTGTTTCGCACGTCCCGTCCCCGTTATTTGAATAAAAGCTTCCGCTACAAAATTTGAAAATTACCATAAGATATTCGGAAATATTGTAAAGTTAGCGGGGGTGTGACAACAATAATAATTATTAATATCAATTAATGAACGAAAAGAAAAAAAGAGAAAAAAAAAGGTGGAATTCACATTTCAAGGGCATTCCAATTATGTTATACAGATACTAGTTTTTTTCACTCATGCAGTGAACATGTAGAGTTATAGTGTATATTAGTATCAAAATTGATGTAAGTGTATTTTTAGACATCATATCATAAAGAAAGTGTAATATATCAGTTGTATTGTATAAAATAATGAATCAGTATGTGAAAATTACAAACCACCTTTGGATATTTATTTTTTCTAAAAAGCTTGAGTATTGAGCATAAACTTAATTGTATAACTGAGTCTATAATTCTAAGTTTTTTTGCAAATAGATCGTGTAAGTTCACACATCAAACCTATCTAAAGTTGTTATAAATAGTAGTTAAATGAATGAATTACAATCACTATTACAACTATGAATCTCGCATCTCACCCAACTAATTTTAAAAAAAAAATCAATAATAATGAACAATAAAATATTAAACGGATACGTGCCATCAGATTTACATAACAAAATCAGGAAATATAAACAATTTTTATTTGACGCGTTAAATTAATGTTTACTAATAATATATTAATAGTTGCCCTCTTATATACTCGATTAATGCTTTACTATATTTTACTTTTAAATTATCTAACTTATTTAATAATATTACTTAACAGTTTAATAATATGTATCAGGCATGTAAATATCCATATTTGCTCGATAGCCGTTCAAATAAAAATTTTTACACATAAGAAAGTATCCTAGACATATCCTTTTTAGCCAGATAATATCTCGTTTCCCCACATACCTTTTTAACTGGGTGATACATTATTTTTATTTTGTGCAAGTATTTATAATGACACGTTTTTATTTTAGTCTAGCAAGACAAAAATATAATCCTTAAAAAGTAGCATGATTTTATAATGACAATCGTTAGAAGCGTAATAATTATAATTATAAATAGAATATTAATATGACAAAATTTTTCATCCAAAGTTGATCTATTAATGGTTATGTCTAAAAATAATTATGGTTTTTTATCTTATATATAGTTGAACAAATTTCTAACGTCTTAGGATCACCTTCAAAATAGGAATATACTAGAGTCCAATTTCAGTTTTCACAAATATTAAGAAAAATATGATTAATAGTGTTGAGAATGTAAAATTTAATATCATTGAATCGTGTTTAATTCAATTGTACACTATATTTTTATTTGATTTTTTTGTGTATTTTTATTAATTGGAGAAGTTCCAACAATACTAAACTATGCCTAAATACATATTTAATATTTTATATTCATATTATTTAACTTATTTAATATTATTAGTTGACAGTCTAATAATACGTATCGAGTATGTATATACTCATTAGGAATGTCAATAGGACGGGTATTACTCGATACCCGCCAGTACCTGTCTCGAACGGGGAGGGTAATACCCTCCCTGTTAAGTATCGGGGCGGGTACAGGGTGAAGTCTTATCGGGGCAGGGACGGGTTGTCGCCGCCCCGACCCGCCCCGCTCCAATACCTGGTCTCTCTTTTTTTTTTTAAATATTTTGTTCTCTGTGAAGTTTTGAATCCAGATGTCAAAAATGAAACTGACATGATACTTAGGATGGTTTTTCATGTAGTTTTAATTCTATTGTATTTTTCATTTTTTTAGTTATTTCTTAACAGGACGGGTAGCGGGTATTTTTTTTGTACCCACCCCGAATCTCCCCCGTACCGTACCCGATTCAATCGGGTACAAGGCGGAGGATTTTTTAACGAGGCAGGGAAGGAGGAAGGCATACATGTCCCGAACCCACCCTATTGCCATTCATAATACCCATTTTCGCTTGATACTCGTTCACATAAAAATTTTCATACTCATAAGAAACTGTCCTCTCAGCATACTATTTTAATCGGATAATACCTCATTTTCTCACATACATTTTTAACTGAGTGATACTTCATTTTATTTTATATAAATACCTATAATACCACGTTGTTATTTTAGTCTAGCAAAAAAACAAATATAATCCTTAAAAAAGAAGCATGATTTTATAATGAGAATAATTAGAGGCGTAATAATTTTATTGATAAATAAAATATTAATATGACAAAATTTTTCTTCCAAAGTTGATGTATTAATAGTTATGTTTGAAATTAATTATTGCTTTTTTTTATATATATTTGGACTAATTTCTAGCATATCAGGATTATCTGTATAAGAATATACTATAGTACAATTTCAATTTTCATAAATATTAAAAAATGTAATTTTGGAAATATAAAATTTAATATCATATACCCCTAATATATCACTCTATTTATTAAATATTTCATTTTAAATAATATTATTTTTTCTTGATTAAAATGTATATTAAATAGGTTTATAAAAGCAAGTTAATATTTAACCTACTTTTTTAATATAAGAGTGGACTATATTCTAAAACATATGAAAAAGGAAAAATGGACAAATTTTATGGGACGGGGTGGTATGAAATGAAAATAATTAAATTTGTACAATTAATAATTATGAAAGTTTTGTAAGATAATATAATGATTTTAATTCAGTTTTAGATTTTTTTTTTACTAATATGAGTTTTTGTGTTAAGTTTGCATAATTTTATTTTCGAAAATCAAGGAAAGATTTGATAAATATTTTTAAACATACTGCTTAAATACATGTTTAATGTTTTATTTTAATTTACTTGTTAAATCATGTAATTTATTCAATATTATTAGTTACCAATTTAACATTGCTTATCAAACGTGTATCATAGTACATGTACCCGCTTGATATCTATTCATATAAAAAATTGCATCGTACATATAAGAATATCTAAATTAGGAACAGAATATATATATATATAAGATTTTCTTATTTAATTAGACGAAGATTATGGTGTTATTCAAAATATATTGTAAAAAAATCCGATAAGATTGTGTTGTGGATTTTAGAATGTGATGAATTTTAGATAGAATTGAGTTCTAATCAAAGAAAAGAATATGAAGATTTCCATAGAAAGGGATAAAGGGAGGGAGATGTGTTAGTTAAGCAAGTATTAAATAGAATGCAAAACAAATCGGCTATAAATATTTTAATTAGATAATAATAGAAGGGATAAAAATTTTATATAAATAAACAATGTATAATTTCAGAATAATTATTTTTACTATAATACATGTATCCACTCTATGTCCATTCATATAAAAAATTACATTGTACGTATAAGAATATTCAAATTAGGAACATAAATTATGAATATATATATATATATATGAATATATATAAGATTTTGCTGTTCAATTAGACCAAGATTATAGTCTTATAAAAAAATCCGATAATTTTGTGTTGTAGATTTTAAAATGTGATAAATTCTTTTCTTTGATTATAAGCGGGTAAGGCTATAGCGACCGTAAAATTTTAAGAATAAAATTTTATTAAATAAAAACTTGTAGCTATAATCTCGCCTATTTTAAGATTCATTTTATTATCGCGCCCGTCTAGTCATAAAAATACCTTAATTTCAATCATCACATTAAGTCCAAAATAATTATATCATTTTAATTAATAATCTATTTTAAATTAATAATATATATAATTCAATTAGAGCTCTTTTAAAATTAATCAAATTTCATTACTTTTCCACCTCAACTACACACGTTGAATATACTTCAATTCATCCAATTTTTATTATACTCCCATCCAACAACCAAAGCCACATTCTCTTCAAAGTTTCAATCAAAGAAGAATTTAACTTCTTGCGCATGTATAATTCCATTTCTTGATCATACACTCAACTCCTATCCCATGTCAACTTCAACTACCATTGAATATGGAACCCTTATACACAAGGATTCCCATCTCCCGGTTAAACTAGAAATTCTTGAGTCCAACACTAATACTTTTCCCTGTCAGTTCACAAGATCCACGCAACATTCTACACAAAGTTCACGAATCCAGACTGTATCTTCAAGCACTGGTTTTTTTTTTTTTTTGTTTTCTCTGTTTAATTTCTCTGAATCATACATATACGCACACACCCGTACACGTCCCTTCTTCCTCCTCTGAATTTCCAGTGTATCAACCCTTCACATACACATACGTATTGGTACAGACATTCACAGATAAACATCTGCACCCACTGCCTACATAAACCCGCTGCATACATACAACATATATACACATGTACACCACCCCCGTCACTTTCATGCACCCAAACTCCACCAAACATAGATACACCATTGTATACACACACACAAAAGACTATACCATATAGGCTAGAGATAGGAGTCGCCGGTCGGTTTCGTGCTGTCGGATTGCCCCTTTCGCCCAGAGTTGTTGGCCGAAACCCCTTTCCCGTCGTGTCACTTCTCTCCCCGGTCCTTTTACACCCACTGCCAAACCCATTACCCAGCCGTGTCCACGCAACCCGAGGCTTAGGAACTCGATTAGCGTCCGCCCTCTTGCCGGAATTCCAGTCGCCGGCATCGAGGTCTGTCCCAAGAAAGAAGCACGCACAGACCCATCTCCACCGTCAAACTCTCTGTTTCCCTGTTCTGATCTTGGTCACCGAATTGTAAGAATTGGGGATTGGATAGTATATTAAATTGTTTTTGCACCAAAGTCGATCTAAAGGTTTCAGATTTGTTTACTATGTCTTAGAGGTTTCCAAGTTTATTAAATTGGGATTTCAACTTTCTGTTTTTACGAATTCTGCCTTAAGGTTTAGTATTCACCTTTCGGGTCCCAGTTCTAAACTATTTTAAAATTTCAATTTAGTTCCTAAAGTTTATTTTCTTTTCTATAAAGAATTATTTTTACAATACTAAGATAATTTATTTTCTTTTTTGACTAGGCGAGGCGTCAAGATCCAAAACCAATAAGTTTCTTATAGAATTGCCTAGCTCATAAGTTTAAGGTAGTCTCATTCTTCTAAAAAAAGTTATTTTTAAAGTTATGCGCAATATTAATAGATCCGTACTACGAGAATGCATATGAGTATGTAATTTATATGCTTATTTTACATGCATGAGCTTATCTACTTTTTGCATAAGACGAGACGAGATGAGACTATTTATGATATACATGCATTACTTGATTACTATGCGAATTAGTATTTACTTGCTTTATAGCATGAGACGAGAGTCGAAAACCTGCATTTACTATACGATTCTTGTTTTCGAGTAAAAAACTTATTTGAAATATTCATGTAGATACATGTTTATTTGTATAATTGTGGTATAATTAATTAATTTGCGCCGATGCTACTGAGTATTTCTATGAAATATTCATTCTTTCAAACTAAGCATTTTGAAATTCAGAGCCAGAGGAGATGCGTTAAGCGGTGGTGGCCTTACATTTATTTAAAAAGAAAGAAGATATTTTAACCTTCCGGGTACTTAGAATTCGGGCGTCACAGTTTGATTTTAGGTAGAATTGAGTTCTAATCAAAGAAAAGAATTTGAGGATTTTCATAGAAAGGGACAAGAGAGTAAGGCATGTTAGTTACAGGAGTATTAAGTAGAACGGAAAATAAATCGACTATAAAGATTTTAATTAGGTAATAATAAAAGGGATAAAAATTTTATGGGTTAATTACACCTAAAGTCCTTGACCTTTCAACTTTTTATCGATTACGTCTCTAATATTTAATTTTCCATTTTAACGTCCCCAACATTTAAAAATGTTACGCTTAACGTCCCTATGATGAAAACAGTCCATTTCTACCTTTAAAGCGAGGGTATTTTGGTAAAATACAAAAAAAAATTTTTAATGTTTAAAAAAAAGAAACAAAAAAAAAAGAGGGGGGAGACCTCCCACAGGTGGCTAAAAATGGCAGCACTTTCCGACAGCACAGGGGATCTCCCCTTATTTTGGCTGCCGGATGCAGCGGTTTAGCTGCCAAAATGGCAGCAAATTGCCGAAATTGCTGCCATTTCGGCAGCCAAACAGGGGGAGATTCCCCCCTTTTAAAGGGGCCCTTGCTGCTAATTGCTGCCATTTCCGGCAGCTAAAAGAGGTGAGACTCCCCCATTTTGACTGCAATTTTTGGCATCCTCTCTTTTTTTTCTTTGTTTTCTTTACAGGGACGTTAAGTATAACACTTTTAAAATATTACGGACGTTAAAATAGCAAAATTAAAAGTTAGGGACGTAATCGATAAAAAGTTGAAAGATTAGATATGTTAGATATAATTAACCCAAATTTTATATACTACAATTTATTCATTTCGTAACTATGAGTAAAGAACAAAGTGTAATTTTTGTAGAAGTTCTCGAATCTCGAGAATATAAATTTGAATATAACAATACAAATCTATGTTCTTCTTTCCAACTGGGCTACTCAATATTATAGGAAGTTAATTGTACAAAGTGAAGGAAATTTTTATTTCGATTCTTATAGCTTTTTATTACAAAAATTAAAATAGATTGATTAGGGTTTTTTGGTGCACGTAAAGGGGAGAAGACAGGAAGGGAAAAATATTTATAATTATTAAGAATGAGATGATTATTTTTGTCATTTTAATTTTGACTATTTTAGTATATTTGAAAAATTGGTGATATTTATAAAAAAATTCGCGCCAATATGATTGGACTTTTAGTATATATGTTGTTAATAATTATATTTTTTTAAGTAGAAACACGCGAGAATAATAATATATAAATGAAAATTATTAACAAATAAAATAGTTGACATAATAGTTTAAAAATATGTTATTCTTAACATGTAGGTCACAAGTTCAATCTTTCACTATTGCATTTCTAATAATTTTTTTATTAAAGGTGACATCCAGTGTGATATAGTATTATAAGTAATTATACTAAATAGATCTTTAGATGGAAAATATTTTCTAATTATGCAAGATGAAATTATAAAATGTCATTTAATATATATATATATATATATATAAATATATATGAGTCCAGTGTTTATCATACAAGCCCACTTTTATCCAGGCTATCACTGTTTATATTACAAGCCCACTTTTTTGGGCTTTGGTCGAAAGGTGGCCCATAGAAGTCACTCAATCTTCTTCTCTACCCAAAATATTTGAGCGAGAAAGATAAACCCTATAAAGGTATCGCAAAACCCTATTGCCCAAAATTTGACGCTTTGTTCTGATAAAATTCTACTCGTTGAATAGCAATGGTGCGAAGCTTGAAGAACCCTAAAAAAGGCAAACGCAAAAATAAGGTAAAAATTCGATCTTTTTTGCTTTCATTAATTATCTTCGGTTTTGCTGAATTTGACTTCTGATTTTCTATTTGCTATCATTAAAATCCCTTGATTGAGCCTGTTTTGTTGTCTTTAAAACGACAGCAGGGATCAAAAAAGGGTGAAGGGTCGTCGTCGAATAGTGTGCCATCAGTGCCTGCAAAGGTATGGCAACCGGGTGTGGACAAGTTGGAAGAGGGAGAGGAGTTGCAGTGTGACCCTTCTGCTTACAATTCTCTCCATGGCTTTAATATTGGCTGGCCCTGCTTGAGGTTAGTGTGCGTCCATTCATGCGTACCATGTATGCTGTTGTGCATCTGGAATAGTGTTTTTTTTTTAATATATATATATATATAGAGTATTTAGAGCTTGTTTGATTCTCATTACTCTTCTTATTTATAATTTTACTGATTTGATATTTGATTTGATAACTGCTCAATTACATCCACATATTTCGATCCTTTTTACATTTCCAATACACATTCT
Organism: Nyctanthes arbor-tristis; assembly: GCA_963692815.1. Lineage (NCBI taxonomy): Eukaryota > Viridiplantae > Streptophyta > Magnoliopsida > Lamiales > Oleaceae > Nyctanthes > Nyctanthes arbor-tristis. Next base: position 43,953 of record CAVNYN010283233.1, on the reverse strand, counting down.
ATCTCTATCCTCATTATAATTTTCTCACATTTTAACAAATAATGAGCATCAAACAAGCTCTTAGTAGAAGCTTGTCTTTTTTATTAGGTTAATTTTGGTTGAAAACTTTGTACTGAGAACTTTAATCAGCTTGTGAATACTTTAATCAGCTTGTGAATATGTAATTGATATTTTATTTGGACTTGCACAGCTTTGATATACTACGTGATTCACTCGGTTTGGTGCGGACTGAATTTCCCCATACTGTATACTGTATTGCGGGAACACAAGTGAGTGTTGATCTTCCCAAACATGTGTTTGATTTTCTGAGCTAAATATCTAATCTAATTTGATAATACATATAAACCATACACTTGTTTTTAATTAATTTTACAATTTCCTCTGAAGGCTGAGAAAGCTAACTGGAATTCCATTGGGATATTCAAATTATCTAACATTTCTGGGAAAAGACGTGATTTAGTGCCAAAGAAGACAAACGTGGATGGTTCTGACATGGAAAGTGATAGTAGTGACAGTGATGAGGATGAAAAGGAGGATAGCGAGTCTGGGACTCCAGTTTTGCAGGTGCTATTTTATGTTTATTTTTTAAATTCTTTAATTATAGGCAGTTACCTACATCTGCTTAACCTTCTATCTTCTCTGAATGAATCTACAGCTACGCAAGGTGTTCCACGAAGGATGTGTTAACAGAATACGTGCAATGCCACAAAGCCCCCATATTTGTGTTTCTTGGGCTGTTACGGGCCATGTTCAGGTTAACCCTCTTCGCTGATTTAAGTTTGATGAGTTTTATTTACGATGACGCTTTGAACTTGCCAATATGAAAAAATTCTTGGAAACTTGAATCACTAGGTATCATATCAGGGTGAGTTGGACATGATCGCATCTTCACCCAGTAGTTTAGACAATTAAACTCAGAGCTTGTTTGATGCTCTCTATTTTACCAATTTATAATTTTGTCTACCACTGATTTGACATTTGATTTGATAATTATTAAATTACAACCACATATTTTAAACATTTTTACATTCCCAATACACATTCTACCTCTCTTCTCATTATAAATTCTCTACATTTTGACAAATAAAGAGCATCAAACAAAGCTCTTAGCCCAACTTATTGAATAGTTGTAAATGGTTTTTTATTTTTTATATTTTATTTTTTGGTGTTTTTTTTTTGGGGGGGGGGTGGTGGCTAATGGGCTTTTTGGTTTAACTTACTATTTTTTCTAAAATTAATGTGATCCACCCAGTTAGAACACAAGTTTTAGTGTTGAGAATTACTTTAGCATAATTTAAGTCCATGGCATGCAATTTTCAAACCAAAGTACTGAAATTTTGTAACTTTTTACTGCATCTGTCTTAGGAGATGTAAATGATGACATTGGTAAGTTATTTGATAATATGTAGAAGAGCTTTTTTAATTTTTTTGGGAACAATCTTGGCTGAGTATTAGAAAAACTAAAGTAACTTTTTGACTTAAAATGTGTTTAGTTTACTTTTTAGAGCATTATAGTAAAGAAAAGGATTAACTTTTGGAAGAAGTACCTCTTACTTTGCTGTCAAAATGAATTACCTTTTTCTTTTTTAAAAATTAATTACGTACTTCTGATTTCCACCAATAAAATAATAATTTTTTAAAAACATTTACTATGCTTCTTATGAGTAGATTTGCTCAAAATAAGCTTCTTTAGCCTTTGCCAAACATGCTCTTTTAGTTGGCAACAGATAGGTGGATTTATGTATGTCTTGATGATGTAATCTGATTTTCATTTGGATCTCGTGTCAATTTTAGAGTTTGTTCTCGAGACCTTTATGTAAATCTAAAAATTTATCAAATCAATATCAACCACACATTTTCCACCCAAAAAAAAAAAAATAACACTTCCCAATAATCTTTTTTTACATTCCCACCACATGTTCTCCTATCTCTTTTACATAAATCTCTAGAGAACAAGCTCTTACATGTTTTAAGTGAACTCTACAGCTGTATGAAATTGAGTTGGAAGTCTGACGATTACAGCCATCATTATTCTTGTTCTGGTAGAACTAACCTTCTCGTAAGGACCTTATAGATGCTCAGAATTTTGAATTGCTTCCTCTTACACATTGATGCTTTGCAGATATGGGACTTCAGTACTCATTTAAATGCTTTGGCAGAATCAGAGACTGACGTTAGCCATGGAGGATCTGCACTGTCAAATCAAGCCCCTCTAGTAAAGTTTGGTGGGCACAAGGATGAAGGCTATGCTATAGACTGGAGTCCTCTTGTTGCTGGAAGGCTTGTGTCTGGTACTAAATAATAGCACTTCTTGAGATGACATACTATCATGTGGAGTTATTCTTATTTTTCTTTGTAAAATAATTTGTTCTTATATTGTTTACTTTACTTTCATTTACACAGGGGACTGCAAGAATAATATTCATTTATGGGAGCCGGCATCTGGTTCAACATGGAATATAGACAGTAATCCTTTTGTTGGACACATTGCCAGTGTTGAAGATTTACAGGTATATGTTTCTGATGTATAAGTTATGCGTTTCAATGTTCAAAATGTTGGTTTTGTTACTTCTTTGTCATTGAAGATTTTTGTACAACTTTTTTGTTACTTTTATGCAGTGGAGTCCAACAGAACCCTATGTGTTTGCCTCATGCTCTGTGGATGGAAATATTGCCATTTGGGATAGCCGTCTAGGGAAGTCTCCTGCAGCTTCTATCAAGGCACATAAAGCAGATGTAAATGTCATTACCTGGAACAGGTGTTGAAATATTCTGTTACTCCCTATTGTTGAAATTATATATCAATTTGTCTCTTATGTCGTTTAATTTATTTGTTTTGTCCCTAGGCTTGCAAGTTGTATGCTGGCATCTGGTAGTGATGATGGAACATTTTCCATCCGAGATCTTCGATTGCTCAAGGTAAGGAGACTAAAATTGTAAATTTCCACAGGAGCATTTTTGAAACTTCTAAGTTTATGGATTGGCTAAGGTAGAGGCTAGATACATTGATGGAAATATGAGTCCCAATTATATTGTGCAATTGGTTGTGGCCATTGACCAATGGCGACGGTGGAGATTATAGTCTTTCTTTTCCTTGTTTCCTGAAAGAATACATTTTATTTCATCGGGGTTGGGGTTTGGGAATATGAAGAACCAGCTTTTCAAGCCCTGACCTATTGTAATATTCTGTTCAATATACTTGTATTTCCATGTTGGATCAAGGGGGTGATTGCCAGCATATTCTTAACTATATTTCTTCTTTCTCCACAGGAAGGGGATGCTGTAGTGGCACATTTTGAATATCATAAACATCCTATTACATCCATTGAGTGGAGTCCACATGAAGCCTCTACCTTGGCAGTGTCTTCAGCAGACAATCAACTAACGTTAGGAACCTAACTGGTCTTATGTCAAGGCAGTTTCTGATCCATTTTCCAACTAACATTTCATTTTCAACTTCTTTATTTGTCTTTTCAGAATATGGGACCTTTCTCTAGAGAGGGATGAGGAAGAAGAGTCTGAATTCAGAGCCCAAACAAAGGAGCAAGTGAATGCCCCGGCAGATTTGCCGCCACAACTTCTCTTTGTTCATCAGGTTAGAACCCTTGAACTTATTAGAATGACTAGATGTAATCAGCCTGTGCATTTCTGTTGAACTTGCACTTGTTCTTGTGTGCAGGGAGATCGGAAGAGCTTGAAAGAACTACACTGGCATTCACAAATTCCTGGAATGATCATATCTACAGCCGCAGATGGTTTTAATGTTCTTATGCCTTCAAACATTGAAACTGCACTTCCTGCAAATGAAGGCTAAAATGATTCAAGCAGCTGGTGGGTTTCTCGTCTGCCGGAGTCTTGGATTCTTAACTAGCATCAATTTTGACTTATGTGATGAGTGAATCAGTTTCCTCATGTAGTATTTCCTTCCTTACCGTTGTAAAGTTATATGATTTTTCAGTTCCATAAGCTTGTCGTGACATATTTATTGGTGTTACGGCATGAGATTTGTTCGGGTATCTTTATATTAATCGGTGTGATACCATGATGAGAAGTGTTTTGATCATGGACAGTCCTTGCCATATCGAGTTTTAATGTTTTATAATGTACATCAAACCGAAATCAGAAACATTAAAAAAATAAATTGTTGATTTTAACGGTTAACTATAGTTGAGTTGTATACCATTGATGTATCTTTGATAGCTGTTAGATATGGTTAAAATTTCAGATGACATGCAAATCAAATACAAGTAAATATGACTGTCGCATGTCAAATCAAACCAAGTCAACATAATTGGACTTGTTCTCAAACAAGACGTTGCTCAATAATGTAAAATGATCAAGTTAACAAACAAAACAAATAGTGAAGTTTTACGTTCCGGTTGGGTTTGCGTCTCATCCCTGTTTCAGATTGACATTTTGTGGAGACGCGTTTTAGGCTTTTGATTTTGAACTATTAAGTATAAATTTATATATTTCCAATCTAAAAAGATAAAATTGTCTGGATATTAAAATAATATTCTCCCTATCCTAAAAAGATATTCCTCTTTTCTTAAATTAATTTTTTGTTTTCTAATAGACCCTCATTTATAATGTATAATAATCAACAACAAATAAAAAGTAAAGTGAAATACTACTTCCTTTCCATAAAGATAGTCAATAATTATTTTCATATAAATTAAGAAATAATAGTTTTTTTTTATTTTTTTGAGAATAAGAAACAATAGTTAATATAATTGAAATATTAAATTTTACTTTATTTTTCCACATATATCATTATGTCTCATTAATTGTTTGAAAGACTTTCAATGTATAAATAGTTTAACAATAATTAATTAAGGACATAAATAGAAATAAAATATTAAATATATGTTCAATATGGTAAATAAACTATCTTTTTTAGACAAATGTAAATAGAATAATAGACTATCTTTTTCGAAGGAACGAAACTGGAACAGAAATAGTATTAAATAAATCGAAAGGTATATTAGGAAATATATTGTTCAATTGTACATTTTCAATAACATTAAATAATATTTTCTTAAGCTATGTGAAAAATGAAAAGGGAATATCTTTGTGGGATGGAGGGAATAATAAAGAAAATATAAATTATGATACGAGCAATTCAGAGCATAAGATTGTCCTGACCCTCACAAATGGTAGAGCCTTGTTAGGTACCTATTTAATATTGTCCTGACCCTCACAAATGGTATAGGCTTGTTAGGTACCTATTTAAAATCAGGAGGTAAGGATGCTAAGAAGTAACAGGCTTGCCATTTAATTTGGGGAAAGGATCTTGCTTGCTTAAAACCACCACTTTACTCTTGTGGGCAAAATACCCCTTCATCAGATTCTTGTATATCAGAATCGAAACTATGCACTCCACCTGCAACAACACCCCCAAAGCAGCAGCACAGTGAGGCATGCACTCATTCTATTGGACACACTCAAGCCGCATAAAGCAACCAAGTTTCATTCCAGATAAAGATGAAACACACAGCTATAAATAACATGAACTGAGAAGGGAGGGAAATAAAAAATTTACCTCATCAACGTCCATATCCATCTCCAGCCATTTTAATGCTTTAACAATGACTTCTAACTTGACTTGATGGGCTTTATTTGGATCCTTTTGCTTTTGGATGATGTATCTGTGCAACATTTACCAAACAAAAATTAAACGGAGAATTTCCTTTTTTTTTTTGGGGAAAGGAACGGAGAATTTCCTTTAAATCAACACAACCTGTATAACTCATAAACTTACATTTTCTTTATTAGTCGTCGGTAAACTTGTAGCTCTAACTTCTCTAGTACAAGATATACACCTGATCTCAAGAACCTGATTGCAGGGAGGGCTCAATAGTTAGAGAGAGTTATTTTGTAACTTATTCTAGAAGAGAACACTGCAATTACCGGTCTTCGTGTTCTTCGAGGGCATGCCTTAAAAGTCGCAGATCGCCCCTTCTAAGAGCAAGCACAACGTTGTCATACTGCAAAAGAACAAAACAGTAAAAACAGTATTCACTGGGAAAAACCATAGAAGTTTTACACTTAATTGGATTTTTAACTTCTTCATTCATGTTCTTATCTTTCATAATAGCTACAAGATACAATGATTTACCAGATAATAGTTACTAATAAACTGTACAGTTATATATTAAAGGAAATTAATTATAACCAAAGTTGTTAAAATCGTATTTTTGGATTGAATCGGTAAAGATTTTTGAAAATCGAATCGATGGATCGGATCGTAAATCGTAAGATTTTACTAAAAAACAATTTAAAAATAAAAAAAAATAGATAGATATTTGTAACCAAAAAAAAAGAAAAACAATAAGCATACTGTTAAGCTCAAATCATTTGATAAAAATTAAATACACAATAAAATTTTGCCCTTAAAATTGATCATACAATACTCCCCAAAAAAATTCAAGTCAGATCGGAAATGGGAATGATGATCCTAAAGCGGTAAAGTCCAAATCCTAAAGTGGTAAAATTATTATTAATCCCCCATTTTACTTCTGTGATAAATCCCACAAGAATTAGGATTCTTTGCTACAAACCACCTCCCTCTTCTTCTCCAGTCGGCCCAAAGGGTTTTCCTCTTGAAGTCTTTTTCTTCTTCAGCACTTCGACAGGCCCAAAGGGCTTTTGTATAGAATTTGGAAGACGAAAGCAAACGGAGCCTAACACCTAGCAGCGCCCTCATCTTCACCTCCAACCACCAATCGTGCTTTGCTTTCTATCTCTAACTCCTCTAACGCCTCTTTCTCGACCAATTTCTTCACCAAAGACATTTACGCGGTCAGTTTCAGTGCCAAATGATGGCTTTTCAAGAATCGCAAAAATCAATCAGAATCGTGATTTTACACAATTCAGACCGATTCCGCCAAGATTCGTATGCGATTTTACATACTTACAATTTTATACACGATTTGGATCGATTTTTTGAGTTCGAATCGCAAAATCACGATTCAAATCGCAAAATCGTGTGATTTTACGATTCAAATCGCAATTTTAACAACCTTGATTATAACCATCTTATTTGGGATGGTGTTCCTTAAATTTTATTATTTTTATTATTATTTTTTTGGGTCTAAATTATATCTTTGCCGCTTAACAGAACTGCTCCATTTCACATTAATTTTCAAACATACATAAGTGTCTCTCTTAGGTGCTTTTAACACACGCACGCAAACACACAAGGCAGCATGATGATGTAGAAAAAGCTAAAAATCAACAAACTGGCCATACCTCAGTTAAGTTAAACTTGTCGAGAAGTAATTTACTTGGTAGGATGCCTATTGAGAGTTTCACAGGTATCAGATATTTCAGAATCAACCTATCAGAAGTGAACAAAAGAGTTAGTAACCCAAGCATGCAAAAATTTAGCAGTACGCTTTAGCTCTATATCAAATCTTTGGAAACATAGGCACACTTTGTCAGCCAAGATCAATAATAAGCCCGTCAAACATAGGATTTTCCCAATAATAATATGAAGATCAATATGTAACTCTCACCCATCATACAGTACAAAGATATATTTAGGAAAAATTCAGTTAATATTACAAGGAATTTTTTTTCAAAAAGGAAACAGAAAGGGGAAAAGAGGGAGGGGGGACCACTTCTCTTTATGATATCCTTTTCAGTAAGAATGCAGATTTCCAGAAAAGAGGGAAAAAATAAATAAATAAAAGCAAGACCAAAACAAACCTTATATTTGCTTGTTTCAGGGAGCTGCAATGAATTAAGGCATAAGATAATTTGTGGTCAGCAGCTGGAAAGTTTTCATTGTACACCTCCAAACGACCAGTATAATACATGTAAGTGACCTTATCCCAGACAGGAAACTCCTCAAAGTCAAATATCTTTGCTGTTTCAATGCTTCTTATCACACTGCGGCATAGGTGTACTGTCCCGAGCTTGAAATAAATCTTGAATAGTTGGCATGTTACATATAAAGCTCCAACGCGTTTTGACCCTTTTCCAGCAAGAACTCCGAATACTTTCATGAGGAAAGAGCCGGCGCCTTTCAATTTCTCCGGGATTTTCCCTATTGAAGCCAACTCTTTATCAGCCTTCAATTAGAATGAATTACATTAGTTCATTTCGTGTTACATTCCATATGGCATTACATGCATGGACTTGTAAAACTTATCACAGGAAAACTTTGAAGGAACATATGTAACTCTTACTTGCTCAGCAAGAATCCTAATCTCATAAGCAATCACATATAATGCTTCCAAAGCCCATGCTGATTCCCAGTTACGGAATTCCTGAAGAAAAGCACTGTAATTCTCCATCATTAGGAATTTACACTATCTGAGAAAAATTAGCACATGCAGCAAATTCAATTTAACAATCACATACTTGGCAGCTTTTTCAAAGGCCAGGTAAGACTCAACCAAAATCCGTAGTCGATAACTCTGCAAAGCACGAAATAAAGGAAGTAGAATGTCTGCATACTGAGAGCCTTTCTCAGATTGTCGGATAGCTCTGTTAACATCCTGTTGATTTGGAAACCAAAGTTAAGGGAATTTGCAAAGCTGTAATTTAATAAATGAAAATGCCGAGGTTATACATCACACATGTATAAGAACATCATACGCGCATCCAATTATAAAATATACCTTCCAAACCAAGTCAAGTTGCATAATAAGACATCAGCTTATCAAAGTAATAAGCTCCACCGAGATGAAGAGATCTTATGAGCAATTCTAATCTTACAATAACATAGGACTGATCCAAAAATATTACGGAATACAAACATGAGTAGGGGTAAGGCTTTCAAACATGATTAAAGATCGCAGACCATAAAGAATTCCCACAGTGACATACAACACCAAAATACATCGCCTTAAACCAAGAAGAAGCCTGAACACCCAATTTTTGGCAGCTTATTAGATTAAAACTATTCATCTTTCATTCAGAAAGTGATAAACTTGCTCCTAAAACAGTTCTATGATTCTTCCAGATATACCTTACCACTTGGGCAAATGTTCAATAATCTAAGGAGCTCTAGCCAACATCGGTCCCAAGAAAAATTGTCTCGGTATAAGATAATAGACATAACAACTAGAAATAAAAATTTATATAATCAACACAATATAGTGAAGTAAATATGGAATCTTCCTATGGAACAATCAGCAAGTTCTCTTCCAATTTTCTGTCTCCTCTCTTTGATCCTAGATTTCAGTAAATGCAAAATATGCCAAAAAAGTTTATTATTCTCACACAATCTATTTATGGCAATAGTTGCCATTGGCAAGAGGAAGCCGGATGTCAAGTTGTTTGTATCATGGGAAGTCAGAGTTATCTTTGTGCGTACTTAAGTCTGATTCTGGAATTTTTCTATATTTTTGTTTGTTTTCTTTGATTTCTCTCAAACACATAACTTAAATATTCCTATAATGTACATAGGGAATCCAGTATTAAGAATGACCATATATGTATCTGCTTCTTCCTAAACTTGTTGCTTTCTTTTTTTACTTTTTGATTTTTTTCAACTGTTTATGAGCTAGAGACTAGAGCAGGAAGCAGTCAGGGTATGAGAAGATGAGATTATTTCTCCCACGCTATGTCTCATCTTCAACCCATTGATTTGTTATTCCTTACTTTGTATGATGTGATTATGGATCAACTTGAGTGGGATGATTAACAAAGTGTAAGAAGCAGATTAATTCATTGTTAATTGGAAAACTCTCTCTCTCTCTCTCTCTCTCTCTCACTCTCTCACACACACACACACACGCGCACACACACAAAAAAAACAAAAAATTAAAAAAAAAAAATTTCCCTTTTCTTGTCTGGTAAAACTAAGCATGGGCTCAATAACATTTAGACTCAAAAGGGATCCTTAGCATTGCACTTGGAAATATCAAGATATCACATAACAAGGTAAAGATGTGCTCCATGGGAGCCCAGGTCTGCTGTGTCCTCTATGTTTGTCGGTGGCTCTCCCACCAATTAAAAGTTGGCACATCCTCTGAGTTTAACACCTACTTTATTTTCTGATTCATCGACTAAACACACATTAGACCAAATAGATATCTCCCCCAAAATCCTTTCTGATTCACCAGGCCTGTGCTAAAACCACCACCACAATCAGCCACCAAATACGACAACACAAACCTTCTCTTACATCCAGTCACCTTCTTTACAACAGAGCACATCTCACCCACACCATTTTGCTACCCAAGTCTTGAATTGTCACAGGGGTACCATTGCAACTACTCTGATCCAAAAATCACCATTGCCTAGAAATGCAATCGCCCTAAACATCGTTCTAGATAGCCACCCACCATTATCTTCCCAACTCTTTGTATCTTCCATATTCTATTTTCCTCTTTCTTTCCCTTTGTATTAAGTGCATAACTTACAAGACATCCAAAATAACAAATTTCGAAATGCGCCATATTCAATTTCATCTCCTCTATTTCCATTATTCCATCTTTTATTTTCCCCTATCTTCCGTTTTGTATGTATTAAGTGCCGAACCTCCCCAGAATTCAAAACATCATATTTCTGAATGACATGGATAAGACTGGGCAGCTGTAGGATTTAAAAGAGGTGGCAGAGGTTGTTATAGCGGCGGTGGTACTATAGCGGTCAGTGGCGCTGCTGATAGGTGGTTTAGTGGTAGGATAGGGTGTGAATCTAGATTATGTTTAGTAATAAATTAGAAAATAGATGAGATGCTAATTTTTGATGACATGTCAATTTAATTGGTGGGACAAACATGAGACAAAAAGAAGAGACGGCACAGCAGATCTGGACTCGTTCCATGGAGACTATGTAGCATGGCGCACAGTTGCAGATTTGGAAGGCTGGAGGGTATACACGTTACAGTAATCAAATATTTGATTTGGATTTTGAACAAATGAGAAAATTGTACACACAATAGCTGGGTTCTATAGAAGATGTATCCCTCAGCTAAATTCAAAGAGTAACATGTACAAGCGTACCAACAGGGCGTCGAATATGTATTGGCTTTTGCAAAAGGAATTCAGATGGCAAATCAGCACAGTAATTTATGGGGGAAATTTTACTTACTGTGCACAATGAAATGCAAGTAGACTCTATGATAGCTCATCTTGCAACAGAAACAGTGTAAATTGTACATCACGTATTATATTTATCAAATGTATAGATAAAGACTGATCTGAATAACCCAGTTAGTCACGGCATGTGAACTAGAGTTGAATATATCAATAAAGACTGACTTGAATAACAGAATTACTAACGATACATGAACTAAAGCTCAAAGGGAAATGATAGCATTTGGATTCAGTGATAAATCTACAGGTCATGCCTTCCCACAAACCCAACAAAGATAAACCAAATTAATTGTCTCCCATAAACAACTATGTGAAGGACCAATCTTAAATCATGGCCTTGATTAGATTAAATAGGGAAAATTGCAATCGCCATAATCAACCTTTCTTGTCTTCTGCTCTTTAGTCCCCAATCTTCTCTCAGCGTTGTTGTTTAGCTCCTTCATTTTAGTGTCCTCACTTCCTAAGCACAACTTATCAATAGATTTCGTTAAGTTGTATGTGCAAACACTATACGAAAAAGAACAGAAAACAATCATTTTCCTCACATGTCCACCAACCTCCAATTCAACCATATCCAAGCCCTTCCACAACCGCCAATTACCCACCGCACTCCGCAGGGCCACAACCGCAAAGGCCTCTCACAGCTGCTCACTTTTTGCTATGTATTATGCATCTTTCTTAGTTTGAATGGATGCCCAAAAACATGGCTGACTGAATACACATAGTTCTCCTTCACAATACAGAAAACAACAATTTTCCTCATAGTTCCACCTACCTCCAACCCAGCAGTCTCTTGCCAAGCCCTTCCACAACTGCCTAGCTGCTCTCGCAAAGGCCTCTCACATGTATTATGCATCTTTCTCGGGTCGGAAGAATGACCAAAAACATGGTTGACTGCATTCTTTGTTTGGTTTAGATTTTCCAAAATCAATTTTACCTTTTTCAACCACATATTTATCCATTAAAATTATCTTGCACGAATATTAGTAATTTTCCTTACTTTTCAACTACACATTCTCCCAAAATAACTTTTCTCATAAAATCAATTCTCAAAAATCTAAATCATATAGTTCTCCCTCACAACATTTAAAATCCAAACACACGGTAGATCAAAATCTTCCTTACCAACATAAGCAATCACTTCTCTAATAAAACCTGAACAACTGGCCCTTTAATTACATGAACCAGCCTAAGCACAGACATTTTGACAAGCAGAAACTGTATGACCACATACCGGGGGAAATTGTAAAATTTTGGAAATCACAAGCACATTTAGATGTCATTTGGCAATAATTCATCCATTATCCAGTAAAGTAAATGGTTGAATGGTAGAAGAATATTTGGCCAAGACAAGGTACAGAATTCCAAAGCACCAATCAGTCATTTTGCCATATAATATGGATGACAATGTGCTATGGTCAGCCTGGCAATTGCTTCTTTTCCACTGCAGCAATTTGGAAGGGGAGAAAAGCAGTGGTTTTGGGAGTGACTTTACAAACCTAGCTTTTCAGCACCAGTAGTTTTCCCAAGTCAAGAAAGCAATTGGATGACAAAATTGATGTTCACAAACAGAGCCATCATCTCACTATGGACCTTGCTGGCATGCTAAGGTAAATCGCGCTTCCATAAATTAGATACCAAGGCTCGGGTAACTTATAAACTAGGTTGAACTTCAAGATGAACCCAAATCATAACAAGCCGAACATGTGAGGACAGCATATTCAATTTGCTTACAAGTCCAAATACATATCTTGCGCAGAAATATCAAGTTAAAAATATCTCTTTTCAGTTAAAACTAAAAAGTAGTAATATTCCAGCCTTAAAACCTAAGTGCTAAAATACCACGCTAAAGCATCAAGATTGAAACCTAAAAACTTAACTAGCGAGAATAAAATCCAGGTAATCAAATTCAAAGCCCTGAATTTTCGAGAGATACCTGGAAGTTGTTGAGGGCGTCGGAGAGAAATTGGAGGAAGGAGGATTCGGAAGAGATGGAGAATATAGGGCTAAGAGATTTTCCGTCCTGAGATGAAACGGAGTCAGAGAAGCGGTTCACGTATTCGGTGATTCGTCTGTGGGCTTCTCCCATGCTCATATACGCTGCCATTCGTCCTGCTGAAGCACCCCCGTGGTCCGTGGTGAATTACTCCGTGTACACTATCAGTAGCCTGCCTTGCAAGACGAAAGCAATCATACGCCGTCGTTTTTACGTTGTTCAACGCATACCGTCCTGTATGTTTTTTCGAGGGGGAAAAATACCTCCTGTACGTCAAGCAATACACGCCGGTTTGTTAGTGAGAAAAAAGAGGGAAAATGTGTGTGTGATTGAATTATAGAGATTTTATAGAGCACACATAGATCATATAAAATTTAAAATGTGCTAACTCTCTCTCTATATATTTTTTAATAAATAAATGAATCTCTATTTACAATTGTAAAAGTAAAATGAGTAAGTAAGTCAACTCATCATCAAGTTCTTATTGAAATAGAATCAACTCAACGAAAAAGCATTTGTTGTCCATTGGTTATTAGTGCCCAAAAAGGTCCCACTCAAAATATATGACATTCAAATTCTAAATTACTAGATGCTGCCTAAAGGAGGTCAATCTAACTCAATAGAAAACTCCAATACTATAGTTGTATGCAAAAAAGAGAGACTCATAAAATGTTTGAGGCAGTAAAGTTGACCATAAGGTTGAGCTGAAATAAGATAATTATGGAAAAAAGATTGATTTGTGAAAGCTGAATATTTGGAATGTAGAGTTTTTCTACGGAAATAAAGGAGCATGTCCTTCCGATGTGGCAAAAAAGGGACCCCCTGCCATTTTAACAAAAACTAGATTCATATACCCGTGCGATGCACGGGAAGGAAACCATATAAATAAAAATACATGGAGAAAATAGACAAATACAATAATACAGACAACGCAACAAATAGATAAGATTGTCATACTCTTACAAATTTTAGAAAACCTTTTTATATACAACATTCGTTGTTGACCTCATTGGTTTACCATCTTTGTCACAAATTAATATCTTTAAACCTGATCGACTGGTAACTCTAGATATTGCAACATATAGCTGTCCACGTATAAACACTGGTTTTCTGAGAAGAAGTCCAACATGAGAGAGCGATTGTCCTTGACTTTTATTTATGGTCATTGCGAAGGACACCATCAGTGGGAATTGTCTTCTCTGAAATTTAATCGATATTCTAGAGTCTGACGGTGTCAAGGACATTTTTGGAATGAAAACTCTGTGACCTGGTTATTCCCAAAGAGAATCTGACCTTCGAGAACGTGATCTCCAAGCCGCGTAAGAATCAATCTAGTTCCATTACCCAGACCCTGAGTAGGATCCTCAACAGCATTACTGGTGCACCAACTTTAAGCTTCAACTCATGATTGGGTATACCAGAACATCTTATCGTATTCAGAAATTCAGTTGAATGGATATTATCAAACAACTATCTGCTCCCTTCTATTCTCCATAAAACATCTGCGCTCGTATATGTCTTCTCTTCAGAATTCATATTTGAGATCATATGTTCATTTATATCATCAACGTCATCATTTGTGGGGGACAATATTGCTCGACCCTTCAAGTAAGAAGCATCACAGCCATCGCTGGATAAGGTAGGGTAAGTGCTCTCAACTATAGACTTTATAGGATCACGCATCGATGTTATCAAAATGTCATCTAGTATTTGGACCTCTGCGTGACCATCATTTCCCCCGCCTGCATTGCCATCTCTGACGCTTAAATCCACTCAGAAAATGCTTTCAAGTCAATGGTCTCTTCACTATCTGCCCATACCCTGTAATCTCATGTTTTTTGTCAACTTTAGAACTCTGCAATGCTTCTACAGATAAGAAGAATTTATCGTTGCGTGCACCACATCTTGACGCGATCCTTTTGGAATAACGGGTAAAATTTGCCTGAAATCTCCGCAAAAAACCACTGTTTAGACACCGAATGGTTGTAGGGAACTAATCAGACTTCCGATCTAAACCTCAACACGTCTCGCCAACTTTGGTCGAGAGCTTCAAAGCAATACTTATTCATCGTCGGTGGCTCATCCCATATTATCAACTTTGTTTTCGATATCAATTGTGCCAACGGGCTTCCAACTTTAATATTGCAAGTTGAGTTTTCATCGGGATTTAAAGGAATTGAGAATCATGAGTGCGCCGTGCGACCACCTGGTAAAAGAAGAGATGCTATCCCGCTTGACGCAACATTAAGCACCATCTCACCCCTTGTATGTTTAAGAACATACCGCCTTTGCCAGAATTAACAGAATCTATTACGGTGTCAAATACACATCTCTGTTCTTCTGTAAATGCCGCCAAATTCTTTTTGTACTCATTAGCCAAAGATGCTCTATCATACGACAACTTATCAAGTATCAACTGGTTCAAAAATGATGAAACATCAATAGCAGTTGGGAATGGCATGTACGTAAATTCAGAAAGACTTCTTCCCCTACTACGCAGTATATTTTCAATCTCCAATAGGGCATAGTTTTGAATTTGGTCTGATGTTAGCTGTAAACCTATTTAAATTAAAAATAAAATTGTCAGTTCATATACACTACATTAAACAACATTGAGGTAATTGACGTACAAAAATTAGTATTATCGAAAATAGAACGAAACGATTAACTTGATTTCCAGTCAATGTCCTTTGCCGATATGATATGTCATCTGATAAATACTCCCAGCACTTACTCCGTACATTCTCAGGTTGTGACATAGAATCTGAGACCAATAGGGTTGCAACAAGATTTCTAAGTGAATGCCCCGAACCCCATTGACTCGCTTCAATAATGGCATCAGTGTACTCCTTATCATCGTCCAAAAGGCCATATGCATAGCATGTATCCCTGAAAGTCTCACGCCTAACACCATTGACACATTTTATATCATCATAACTGGTAGGGCCTCGAATGATAGTCAGCATGAGTCTCAAATAGTAAAGTTCTCCTTTCCCATGAGGTATGTACTAAAGTCGTCCAATTGTGTTTCCCCACTGACGTGGGCGTCATTTCCTATACTTACTATCCCAAACAAAATTTGATGGGAACTCTGAGTACGTAAGTTCCTTGGCCTCTAGATATTTTTTATTTGCTTCCATCCATGCAGTGAACATACTTTGTCTGACAGTTGGTCGACTAACAACCCTATTAAGTGATTGATCAACAAAGAAATAAACATTTTGCTCTCCAGGCAGATGGAACACTAATCGTTCAACTGAAGTGTCTCTATAGTGAATGTCATAGCCGAACATTCTCTATGCAGCCTTACATAATGAAAGATATCTACAATCGTAATACATTTTAATCTCATCCACCCCACTGTTGGAGCCGTCATTTTCAGCACCTTCATAGAAACCTGCCGTGACACGGTCATGCCCTTTGTGCACATACTTGAAGAGATACTTAATAGATCTTGACTGATTGCACCATTCAACATTTATATAAGCACCATATTTCAGCAGAAGATTCCTATTGTGAGGGATAACAAATCTATTATCTAATTCAACGCCATTTTTCTTCACAGTTGTACAAAAGATAACCATCTTCGTCAAGAACAGTAGCTTCATTGAATCATTTTGGGAAATACTTCGCACACTTGCCATCTCACACAGCTAAACCACACGGACCATGTATCATGAATTCTTTGACAGTAGAATGGTAGAATGGATTAGTATTTTCATCTGGAATCTTAGCAAAAATAATTGAATCAATATCATCTGCGCTTGGATTTGTCGGATACCTCTCTAGCCAAAGCAATATATGAGCATGAGGCAAGCCACAATTTTGAAACTCAATTGTGTACAATACTGTAGAAATAGAGTAGTTATTATCAGTTAATCGTTATTAGAATAACCTTTTATGCTTAAGAAATTAGAATTGCAAAGATCGCGGTGAACGTTACATAAATGTGGACCGTGAAAGGACGTATTAAACGGACTTGATCTAAGTTTTTCAAAAACTTTGTTCTGCCTTAAATCTTTCATTAAGAGATCCAACTTCATCTTGAAAACCCTGCATGCAATATCCGTCCTATCTTGATAAATCTCTGAACATATCGAAAAATCTCCGGCCATTTTGGATTACAGGTAAATGTTATAAATAGATTTGGATACCTATAAAATCTGTAGGTGGCCATAGCATCTTGATAATTTTGGATCATCCATCGAGGACCACCAGTGAATGTGGCGGAGAGATAAACTCTTGTACCATGTAATGCAACATCTGTCTCACCTCTAAGTAGTGCTTCGTGTAACCAATTGTACATTTCACACCTTAATTTTTTCTTGTGTGTTCGGACATAAAATAAGCGTAAAGACTCAACTGTTGCGTACACAACGACTAAGAATTATTGGAATAGTCGTCTGGAAAATAGGATATGTGGTGATTTACCAGCTCGTTCTTGCAACCAAAAGGCAAAATATTCGTGGACACTGAGAGTCGCACGGCCACGTGCTGAATTTGAATTCGATGAATTAAGGGGCACATCTATGTATCCATTTCTCCCATTTAAAAAAAGCAACGGATACTGCAACGGTAAGTATAATGGATGTTGCTCAGTGATCCTTTTTAGTTGGCCATTGAGTGGCTCGACAATTATATCCCGACTACCATGTTGAGTATCAAAATCACCCACGATCAAACCGGCCACCTCATGATCATTTTCTGGCAAGTTATATTGTCTGTTATCTGAGTTAGGTCGAAGGTCAGTTACTCCGGGTCAGCCGATTAAACGTATCCATACATCTACAATTTTTTCTATACGCATCTTGTCACGGGCAGATCGAAATTGCTTCACCAGATCATTGTGATTGTCCAATACGTCTTTTAAATCATAAATGATATCATCGTGAATTGCTTGAATCAATCCTATGTAACAAAAAAAGAGAGTAAACCAAATAAGAGAAGCACGAATATAGGATAAAGTGACGAAAAATAATAAAATGAGACGCATTATAATTTGTTACCCAATTGCTCGTTTTTGATCGGCAACCTCTGATGCAGGATCTGTAATATAAAGTTGGGCATAACATGGATCAGCTCTTGGAGTAGGTAGTAGACAACCAATTCGGTGACATATTTGCCCGTGCAGTCGGAAAATAGGTGCTGATCTCCCATCTTTTAAACTGTCGTCAATTTTTCTTCCCATAGAAGTGAAGGAGAACAACATGTTGTATGTTCGGATATTGCTGACGAAATTTTTACTCCTATCGTCATCTCCATATATCAACTCTTTAAACAGACGTGGCGGATCCTGTATTAAAGAAATACGTATTTTTCCATACATGCAGCACAGAATTTTAGGTCTCTATACGTTCTATACCGCTTATCAATGCGTTCCTCAAACCAAAAAATGGCTTTGCAATAACAGCATGTATAGGTAGGATTGCGGAGAACGAAAGAGAAGAAATTTTAATTATGATAATTACTTAATTATTCATATATTAATAGCATAAATTGATTGTAAGACTGAAAAGTATGTTTGGAAAAAAATATTAATACACGTAGTAAAAATTACGTTCTAAAGGCACATTGTATTGTATTTATAAAGGTGAAAAGATTTTATTAGTGTGTACATGTTGGAAGATATCATGGTTGAGTTTTATGAATCGTGTTCCCCATTTCCATCGAGATGTTTATTTAATTTCCTGGGAAATTGAAGTTTAGGTGTATAGCTCGAGTAAATAGTGTTACGAAATTTTAAAACATTTAGAGTAAATGTTTTTTATACGAACTTTAAACAAAATAGTTACACTTATATAATCTATAGTTTTATGTTCCACTATGTAGTAAAAGAAATGAAAAAAAATTACAGACGAAACTGCAATTAAAACAAATATATTTGAAATATACAATAAAAAAACTAACCAATGCAACCTATACAGCACAAAAAAATACATAGCTTAAGAGAACCAACAACATATTCAAATTAGACATATGTTACTGAAAAAAATAAAAGCATTATGAAAATTGGCTGAACAGTATGTCGAAGAAAAAAGACAAAGTAAACCAATATTTATGAAACAAATTTAGTAAAAATCCATTGAATGCAACCTTATAGTATAGGGGGCGTGAAATTGTGTTTATAAAGTTGACAATATTTTTTTTACTTTTAGGTGTGGGTAGATATTTTGTTTGAGTTTTTGAACTTTGTAGCCTATTGATATAAAGTTGTTATTTTTTGTTTTACATACGTTAAGTTTAGAGGTATAACTCAAGAAGTAGTGTTATCTTTTATTTAGATTAAAGCTTTCGAACGCACTAATTTATTTAATTTTGTTATCGTCTCAACATATTAAACTCTAGAAATTCGAATAAATTTATTGCTATATGAAAATTAGCGTTAATAATTGCAGATATATATAACTTAAAGTCTTTTATTTTTTAAAATAGTAAAACAAATCCAAGAACATTACAAACCTAACGACAATTAAAAAAAGAAAAAAAATACAACCAATAAAGTAATGTATAAAAGTTGCAAACATTACTGGGCGCAAATCAAACTGTACAAACGAAGATAAAATGTAGAACAATAGAAGCAAAAAAAATTGCGTTGACTTGTAAACCCAAGCAGCTTCGATAAAATTAGTGGCTTTAATATTTAGCCCACGCGCAGTCCGAACAATTCGTTCCCTTAAATATCAGCCCAAACGGCCCATCTATTAATCCTTTACAATTTTAATCTAGGCCCAGTAGCATATATCAGGCCTTTAATTCCCAGGCCTGATTTGGCCCATATATTTCTCGACCCATTATCCTTTACATTAGCTCAAACCCTATACCTAACTATAAAAGGCAACAAATCAACCCTAAATCACAATCCCTCCCACCCGAGCCCTGCCAACATAGGCTGCGACGGCGCGGTCGTCCAACCTTCTGACACAACTCCCAGTCGTCCATCTTGAATATCCAATAGAGCCGCCGCCTCTGTAAAAACATGACCATCATTACATCTAACAATAAAAACCCGACCACGAGCCGAACCCTGAAAGTATCTTCAGACCAACGTCATTTCAGACCGAGAACGCTGAATCCTATGGTATGCATATCGAGTATATCTAATTTGAGGAAAAAAAGAGCGTACATGGAAGTTAAGTTGACTCTCTAGACCTCTATTTCCTTTATATATTTTAGCGGCGAGACCGAATTTATTTACTCCTTTTTTTTTCTCCATAGCAGGATATATACTTGGAGGCCTAGATCCGTAAAATTTGGGAACCCTATATTCGGTGATTTGACTTCGTGCGATATAGATCTTGATAGTTGGAGGCATATTTTACAGTTGAGTATACCTTCTCTCGAGTATATATGACTATGTGAAATTTCCTACATCTCGAGAGTTTACGGTTTTTTTGGAATGATTTTAGTTTTTTTAATTTTTTTACTTATCTGCTTCTACAAAATCGCAGTTTGAGATTTTTTAAACTAGTGGGCCGTACTTGGTGCATTTAGCTTATTCGAGACAAATCGAGCGACCTAACCCGCGTTTCTTACAGATAAGTTTGCCCTCGAGATTTCATTTTTGTGGTCAGTTATGTGCTTTCAGTATTTCAGTATTTAAGTCAAGAATGCATGATATGTCCATTATTTTGCAATTAGTTAATTTTCTCTACCTACAAAATTTAAGCAGTTTTATAAGCTCTAACAATCGAAATATTTGTACTTAAACAGCAAAAAATTCAGAACACAGATGGCCAGATTTGCCATTCACTTTACTTGGAGGGTTGTTGACGAACTACTGGTGAGACAGATTTAAATATATTTTTTTTCCTGATCAGCATGTTATTTTCCATGTTTATCTGTTATGAATATTGTTCATCACTTTCCCATAAAGCATATTTTTAAAGCTTGTGGGTGAAAAGTTAGTTGTGTGCAGTTGACAGGCAAACTCAAAATATTTTCTGATACATTTAATAAGATCGTTTAATAAAATTTATAAGGGATGTTACATTCCTAGTCAATGAATTTAATTTAGTAAGATTATATAAGATATAACATATAATTATATAATAATAATTATATAATAATAATGCTTTGCATTATAAGTTTAAAACTAATTTCCTGATACATTTAATAAGATCATTTAATAAGTGAGTTAAAATTCTGAACCATTTCTAATCATTGAACAAACATCCTGAATCAGTGAATAAAATATGATTATATTATTATATAATATATTATATATAATTATATAATAATTTATAAATTTTATAGTAATAAAATTTATATAATAACACATTCCTAATCAGTGAATTTAATTTAGTAAGATTATATAACATATAATTATATAATATATATTGCTTTGCATTATAAGTTTATAGATTTAATCATCAATGTGATATAAGATCATATCGAAACTTATTAGTGAATTTAATAAGATTATATAATATATATAATTAAATAATATATAATATATAATATGTAATTTTATATTAAGTTAGTTAAAATCCTGAAACTTTTTAATCATTGTTTAAAGCATCCCTAATCAGTGAAATTATATATTATATAATTATATAATGATTATTTAACAAGGTACTTAAAAATGTGAACCATTTTTCTTCATTGTTTAAAGCATCCCTAAGTACTGGGTTACGGGAATAGTATTGAGTTAGCTGAATTTAACCAAACGATGCATTAACATGCAATTGGTGAATATTATAATGATTAGTAAATCCAGAAAATATGTAAGTTCAGTGGATAGTACCTGGAGATGAAAAAGGAGACAGAGACTGCCTTGACAACTGCCCTATAATAGTACCGTGTCTTTATTGAGTTTGTTTCACTATACCATTAATGATATTACCAGTAATAATTATGTAGTACTAAATAAATGAAAAAATTTTCCAGATATAATGTAGCCAGTTAAACATTGAATTATTCTAAATTTTGTATTAAATCAGTTAAGGATCCATTCGATTGAATAAACACTCCAAAGAACTCTCTAATAAGCTAGTTCATAAACAGCATTGACCTACTAAAAAAATATGAATTTTTCAGTTAAAGATTCATATAACTTTTCTATGTTCTAATAACTTAGTTAAAGATACCTAAATATTTGCAATTAGTTAGTATAAAATTACTAAGATTATATATCAAGGTAGTTAAAATGCTTATTTGTTTTTTTAATCATTGTTTAACATTCCTAATCAGACAGTCACCTGAACAGTATTGAATTAGTTGATTAGTTAAATTAAAATGCAAGCAATGCATATTTGATTGAGTAACATATGCCTTAAAATATATAGTTCAGGAGATAGTACTTGGAGTTGAAAATGGAGACACAGGGTGTCTTCTATGTTGCCCTATGATAATAATATCTCGTATTAGATGAATTAGTTGAAAAGTATGAAACAAATAATTTTCTGTATCTAGTAATCACATAATAAAAACACATTATGAGATTCAATGTAGTAACCTTGGGTTTGCCTTCCTAATCCAGAAACAGTAAAGGTATCTGTCTTCATTGTAGATTCCAGCAGGGTAGTAGAGGGCAAATAATAGTTTGTATTTTTGTTCAAGACATGTTTCCTAGATTTTAATCTCTTTATATTAGTAATATCCGTCAATGCTGGTTCTTGTGATGCAGCCATATTGTGCACTATAGTAACCAATTGGCAACAAAAAAACAGAGTACATATCAAGCCTAGCATCTACATTAACTAACTAATTAATGAATTAATTGAGAATAATTGAGCTTACAAACTTCTGGCTCAAAATTAGCTATCAGTTTTCTTACAATTTGTTATGCCACTCATTGGCATTGATAAGTTTTCTTGTTGAACTGTTGTAAGTTTTATTGCCTCACTTACATGATTTCTCTCTTCACTTTGCAGGTTTCCTGCACACAAATTCATTTGATAAGTTTCAAATTCATTTGATAAGTTTCCCTGGTCAGTAAGACCTTGGAGACCAGGTAAGTTCTGGAAGTTTTGAGAAATTTTTCTTGCTAATAAATTAAGTAGGCACCTTAGTGTTGCTGTGCCTTCCAAATCTTATCAGCAGTGTAATAATCTGAACATAATGTACAGATTAATTAAATACATCACAACAGTAGCTGATAAAAAATGGAGGGAAAAGAAATGGCAATAAATGAAAGTAGGAGTATGTTTTAACCAGTCCAGATTGGCTGGTTCTTATGCTTTTTACCAGTTTGTGCACCCCTTGCAGGCCGCCTTCTTTTCAACTAGGGGGTGTTTATCGTCTGCATCCCCGAGTGAGTACCTACTTGATTACTCCTGTGTGGTGTATTGTGTGTTAGGAAGCAGTATAGTAGTAGTCTGGTTATCTTCTTGTGGTAATGGCAGAGAAATCATCTTGAGGAAGAGCGATTGTGATTTTTTTATATAGGAGGGGGAAATTACACAGCTCCATGTTGGCACGGGCTGCTAAGTGTGAGCTGTGTTATTTCCACCTCCAATAAAGTAGGCATTCCAAAATTATTACCCTTGCCTTAGTTTTATAGGTCTGCCGTCCTTTGCTACTGTTGACCAGAGAAAAATAGGAAAAAAGCTGCTTTCTGTATAGAATGATTCGACCGTTCTCTTTGTAGTAGTGTTGGGCTGGGTACGTTTTAAAATGTCCCTCGTGTGGCGCATTTAAGGGAAAAAAAAGAACAATTTTTAGTTTCCAATGGTTGGCTGTCAGATATAAATTGCAGCAGCTGCGGTGATATTCTCTGTCAATGTGGAGTGATAATTTTACTTTACAAAATCAAATATGCAATTTCTTTATCCAGATAGGTAATAAATGTGATTGGATGTATAGCCTTCAATTTGTGATAAACTTAACTATTTAATATTAATTATGTGATTTATTCTTTTAAATTAATCTTTAAAATTAATAATAATTTTTGTAACCGTAGCATGAAGTACTTAATATAGCATAAGTATAGTTTGTAGGTTGTGTTTAATTGCTAGAAAATAGGGGTAGGCCAATAATATTAGTATAAAATACCCTAATCTATATAATAATTAGATTGCTTTGTACATATAATTATATAATTACTGTATATGAATGTTGTACATAATTAAAGAATATATTAATTAGGCGATTAATTATTTTAAATTAATCTTTAAAAGTACAAATATTAATAATACTAATTTTTGTAACTGTAGCATGAAGTACTTAATATAGCATAACTATAGTTTGTAGGTTGTGTTTAATTGCTAGCAAATTGGGGTAGGCAAATTACTTTGTACATATATTAGAAGTTGAAGTTAATCTTAAGCATTATGAGTGACTTTTGTCTTGCTCATTAGTTTAAATTAATTTCTAATTGTATGGTAGTCATCAGCTTAAACATCACCCTTAAATAATATTAATAAGTTGTGAAACTCAAATCATTTAATACATAGTATAATATAATATAATGTAATGTAATCATGTACGAATGTTGTGTTATTTAGTTTATTGGTTTCATCTTCAAGGTGATATAAGAACATGTCTAGATGTATTAGTTTGCAAGAATGTTTCTTTATGTTACTATACAAATAAGAGTATTAATAGTTGTAATATCACCTTGCCAAAACTATTAAGCTCTTTAACTGAAGTTAACATAATTTCAACGACGGACAATAGTTGCAGTGACAATACAGCAGCACAATGGCAGTAGCAAAAGACCTTACACTTGATGATATTTTGATTTAGCAGTGTTGGATGGCAATCCAATATTAGTAACAAAAGCACTTGAAAAATCGTGTACGAACACTTAGCAAAAGACTATTGGATTTCAGTTGTGACACAAAAGCAGTCTTGTATGGTTGTCACTGCGCCTTTAGAACCAATACCAGTAGTTAAAATGTTGAGTTGTTTCCCGGTTTATGTAATCAATCCTTCTCTTTCTTTATCACCCTTCGTAGCTTATTGGAGCTCTGTGCAACAGAGCTTGATTCGCCTCCATCGATGCTGTTGTCAAAGTCGTCACTGGAGGGCCTCTTGACTGGCGTTTTTGCTGGTGAGGTTACCTAATCACAAACTGAATCTTCATCTGTCAATCTCTCTGTGTTGTTAAACTCGTCCTCATCTTCAGAAAGTTTGCTGTCAAACTTCTTACCTCTCTTTGAGATCTGTGTCTTTATAAATCTGCCTCACGATGTAAATAGGGTTGCCACCTTCAAAATTTTTTCTCTGCACATTTAGTTGAAAAAACAACTCCCTTCCAACTAAGTAGTAAAGATCATCTGGCAAGCACTGTTTCATTATTCCCTTGCCTTTGAGGTGGGGGTCCCTGTCCCTTTTAGCAGTGTTCTTGTATGAAAAAAATTGGCAGTTTTAGTTATTGCTAGTGTAGATGAAACTGTAAAGCGAAGCATGATAAATTACTTACAGCTTCTAGGCATTTCGTTATGTCATCCGCACTCTCTCTGATTAGTTCTTTGCAACATTTGTCCCACATTAGAAGTTCTAGTGATCTTGTACCGTCCCAGACCTCAAATAAAAGTCTGAACCAATTTTCCTTGTCAACTGGGCCACACTTGTCATATTTATAGCCATTCTCGGACCTTGCTATTTTCCCAAGGCATTTAACATAGCTAGGGAAGCACCAGCCGTGATCTTCTTTGATTGCGGAAATAGTACTAATCACCCACACCCACTGTTCCTGTTTAATAAAGGCAAAAAACTTGATTAGTCTTCCGTGCCATCGTGTTTCATATGAAGCAACTGTTTGTAAACTGTTTTTGCTATCGTGGATATTTTAGTCACATCTTCTAGTTTGTTCATGTTGTCGATAGTACTCTCTATTTCCTCCCTGACTGTCCTGTGTGAAATAGTTGATGCTTGGCTGATTTGATATGAAACGTCAAGTTGCCCTTGTGGTATACTATAGGATAGACAGTCGGCAATTATGTTAGGATTTTGTGTTAAAATGTCATGTTGAGTGGAAAAGGATGCAATGGTTAAAATTACTTAGCCAAAAATCTGCTATTTCTCCCAGCTCTGTATTAGCCACAATTTTTGTTGTGTAGAATGTATTTGACACTCCAACACTTGCCAAAGGAAACCAAAAAAAGCGTTACATTTATTTTTGAAATGCTAGAATCTAGATAGAACTTTTGAACTCTAGAATGTGCCACCTTTGAAGTCATTGCTGCAACAGAGGTGGAAAATAACCACTAATGGCTGGCATTTTCCTACATTTTCTATGTGGCTTTGCATTTCTAGGGCGTAGCTCTCCCATGGGTGCATCGTATACGGTTTCCACTGTAATTAGTTTTTATGAATAAGTAGTTTTATTTTTATTTTTATATAGCTAAGTAGAAGACAATATGAAGTTTTTGCTAGTAGTGTACTGTACCTTAGGTCTTGTAGCTGCATTTCTATGCGCCTTGCTCCGCTTTTTGTGGTGTACAATCTAAGTCTTTCGTTGTTCTCTCCAACCACACGTCCGATTACATATGCACATTTTATTTGCTCAGTAATGTTATAACACTTTAGGATGGAATTGGTTATATTAGCTCGCAAAAAAATATTAAAAAAATGTTCTAGCTGTGAACATTTTTAAACATGCCAAATAGGGCTGTTATATCTGTATGCTTTGAATCTTTGATCTCTTGAAATGGCTTTAGCTGGTAGATGGTTGTGGGAAACCTCGAATCTGTAGTCCTCACGTAAGTCCTCTCAGAAAAGTATAACCAGTATCTGTGGCCGGTGGTTGGGTACAACCCACTGTTTTCCTGGACTGAGAGGTTTTTGATAACATAGATCTCATTCTCTTCTATTAGGCTGTTAAATTGTGCAATGCTTTTGCCTGCTTGAATCCTCTTGCCCTGTTAGTGTAACAAATAAAATCAGTAAAACTGTTTTTCTGGCCGAAGTAATGGTCGTACCTGAAAAAAATTTTAAGTTTGTAGCAATACCATTTTATCAATCAGTAGGAGCTCTAAGCTAGCTCCCATCCGGTCGCCTTCTGGAATGCTCCATTAGCTACTACAATGGAGCTTCAGGTGCCAGTCGAACCTGTTGCGGTGGATGTCTTTGAGCAAAGTAAAAACAGACGGCATTTTCACACAGTTTCTTGTAGTGTTTCTGTATCTTATGTTCTGGTGGAAATGGTGGTGATTTATAGATGGCTCGGGGGGTTTAAATAGGCACTTTGTAAGTCTCTTCTCAAGTCAACTTGTGCATCTTTTGGGTATGATAAACTGTGTTTGTTGAGCTTTTACCCATGCTATATCTGCTAAGCAAAGGTCTAATGCCTGCTACTGTAATTAATGTATGGCTTCAGTGGTCATACAAAACGTTGGGCCCAGTGTTGGCTGCTGTAACACCCCATGAAAATTTAAAATAAAATTACCAAGTTAGACGATATATGCTATTTTTGTAATAAATAGAGGGTGTTAGTTATGCAAAGTTATTAGGACACTTGTCCTTTTTGTAAAATAATTGATTGCTATGTTTGCCAAGTTTTAAGGCATGTGACACTTTTGTAATTAATAAATAGAGATAATCTTGTCAAGTGTCAAAACTATGCTATGTTAATTGCTAATATAGCCAAGTGTCTAAGACACTTATTAGTGGATTTCAATAGCTAATTAAATACAATTAATTCTTAAACTCTATAAAAAGGCTCCAAAGGTTTCCTCACACACCACCACCACCGGCCCTTCATCGCTATGAATATATATATATATTGTTGCTTATTTGTGATATAAAATCCTAGTATCTAATTGGAGAGACAAGTGAGGATATTATTTCAAAAATAAAGGAAGATCATCGAGTAGTGAGGATGAAATTAAAAAAGTGAGTAACACGTGTCTTGGCTCTTTCCCTTTGGCTTCCACTGTTTGAGACTCATTCCTTTAAATCTATTTGGCATTCAATATTTGATCGAGCGTAATTGCTTCTTATGCTGTTATTGTATTGATTTGGTATTCGATACCTAAGTGTGCACACTCGTCTTTAGATAAATAATTGTTCCTTACCTTTGGGCCATCGCTAGTGAAGCTAATTACCCGTTCTGCTCTGCTATCTGAATTGTTTTATGGCATTATGGCCCTGCTATGTGGTTTCGACGTGTGCTCTTCCGATCTATTGAATTGTATGGCTTACGGGAAAAGGCTAAACTAGTGATGTGTCTGAGTTTTGTATCATCGAATCTTTGTGAACGACCTTTGTACATAAAAATGTCCTCTTCTGTACTGTTTTGCGTGGATCAATACATGTTATTCACTGAGTACTTTTGTACTTACCCTCCAATCTTCTATAATTTTATAGGCATTGGACTTAACAGCTCTGTGGTCGGATCATCCCAAAGATGGAGAAAATACATGTATGTGATCGACATTTCGGCGGGTGACCGGGGTTTCATTGTGGGTAGCCCACAGAACATTTAATTATCAAAATGCACAGCGAAAGCGCCTCAATATTTTGAACTGTATTTGGATTGATTTTTAATCGTTAAAGGCTTCCGTTATTATTTAAAATTCCGTTCTTGACAGCTGTACTGTTGCTACTTTGGTTGGTCTCTTTTCACGTCAAAATGGCCATCTTTTGGGTATGAAAAACTGTTTTTCTTGAGCCTTTAACCATGATTATCTACTGAGCAAAAATCTTTTACCTGCTACTATAATTAATGCTTGACTTAAATGGTAATACAAAAAGGAGGATTTAGGGTTGCTGCTGTAATTAATGCAGCATCCTAGAAATACAATTTAGAGGAACAAATTCAAATACATTTTACACCTGTTTTCCTGCCCTTAGAATATGTTTACAGATAAATAAATTTGAAAATGACCCAAGGCTGTCTTCACGCCTTCAGCTCTTCTTGTTTCTGAAAAATGTAATTGTAAATTTTAAGTGCAAATAAAGGTTTTCAGAAATGAAGAAATTCAGAAGAGCTGTTGCGGGTTTCGATGGTCTGTTTTCACGTTAAATTGTGCATCTTTCGGGTATAAAAAAAAGTGTTTCTTGAGCCTTTCTCCATGATTTACCTGCTGAGCAAAAGTCTTATTCCTGCTACTATAATTAATGCATGGCTTCAATGGTGGTACAAAATGGAGGGTTAGGGGCTACTGCTGTAATTAATGCAGCATGCCAGAAATAGACAAATTCAAAATTTTGGACTTCTTTTCCGGCCCAGAACATGTATGTATGCAGATAAATAAATAACTAAATTAATAAATTAATTAATAAATAGATAAATTAGAAAGAGATGGGCAGCTGGGTTTAGGTGGAAAGTTTGCTGTAGGATCCGCTTAAACTCAGCTGTTTTAATATTTTATATAGATTCTTCCCATAATTTGCGGGGACTCGCCTTAAATTTTTAGGGGTTTTTTCACAAGAATTTAACTTTAGTTTATTCAAAAAATACTTGATGAATATTTTAAATTTGAAAAATACTGTATAGTATATTGTATTACACAGGTAACAAAGTATATTACTTTTTAATTTATTTAAAATTTTTATTATTTTTTCTCTTTAATAAATATTTTTTAAATAGCCTCTCAATATTTTCCAGTTTCCGGTAAACCCCCTTCCCAATCGTATGATTGGGATGCGTGTATTATGGGAGGTAAATATTTACATTTGAGATGTTGTGCACATCTTATCAACTTGATTGTTTGTGATGAATTGAGGAAAGCACATACTCTATCAGGGGCGGAGGGAGCCCCGGGGGAAGGGGAAGGGACATGGGGGCGATTGCCCCGACAAGATTAGTCACTGCAGTGGTGGCCACCCGGCAAAACTTTTTAAAACTCAAAATTTTTTTCCCCTGAAAATCATACCAAAAAGAGATTGCAGAAGGAAACAGTCGGAGGAGGAGAAAATGGTCAATGAGGGATGAAAAATGGATAAAAAAAGGCCTAGTTTTTTAAGCCCATTTGCAATCAATCTTTAAGTGCTAAAGCTCAAAGTCTAATTAATTGGTTTAGTTTCAGCCCACTTACTTTATCCAATTTCTTGCATTGTTATGTATGTGAATTCCCAAAGAGAAGAAAATTAAGTAGTCACATGTATGTGAATTTTATACATCAATATTACTTACATTTTCTTTAAAAAAAAAAAAAAGAAGAAAATTAAGTCGTCAAATATGGTTTTTATCCAAATATTTATTAATAATTTAATTCTTTTTAAACTTGGTAAATATTTAGAGTGGTCAATTATTAACATTTACCTATTATACCATTTACTTTATTAATTATTTCAAATTAATAATTCTATTTTTTGATAACTATGCACATTAAAGAAGGGTGTATAAGATAAATAATATTTCAACTACTTTTTGAAAATGAAACTACACCATATTTTGAGACGAAAGAAAAAAGAAATATAGACTATCTTTTTGGGACGGAGGCAGTAATATATAAGAGCACCATTTATATGTAATAGGATATATATATGTACCTTGCATTTTTTTAATATATTTTCTTATCGATGAGTTTGAATATATAAGGGTACAAGAAGACAAATTCAAATGTCAAATCATCTCTACTCTTGAACTTAGATTTACAATTTTTTTTTGTATATAATAATATACTTACGTATGATCATTTAGCATTTTTGTGGTGTAAAAATTGACATTTGAAAATATTCATAAATAAGTTTGATGCTAAATTTACACATGACTTTAATATTTTTTCGCCCCACAGCATATAACTTCTGGCTCCACCACTGGACTCTATTATTGCTATCCGCAGTGTAGTAAAGTATTTTAGATCTTCTACTGCTGGACTTGATGATACATTCAAAGAGTAAGAGTAGAAATAATTGAGTGCAAATCTCTTGTATTTTTAGATGTATCAACTAAGCGAAATTCTACATATTTAATATTGAAGACAATTTTGAAGTTTCTGAAGGCTTTTAAGAGGTTAGAGGAAGAAGATGGATAGTATTAGAGCTATTTTGAAGTGGACGACAATGGAGACAAAAGGGGTGGATCTTCTTGATATTTTAATTGGATGAATGCTTGTGTTTTTGTCAATTTTTTAAAATCTTTCCATTATATCATGTTGAAGTTTAGTGCTTCTTTACATGAGAACTTTAATGGTTTTCTTCATCAATTGTTTGCAATTTAAGTCCAGTTCGGTAGGTGGAGTTCAAGTGAAGATTTTCTTTTAAATGAAATAACCACTAAAATGGAAAAGAAGTTTGATAACTACTGGGTAACAATGAGGGTTGATTTCTATTTGTAGTCGGGCTCGATAAACTTACAGAGTTCGATCCGGCTCAATAGAAATACTCGACATTGAGGGCTGATAAACTTACAGAGCTCGAATCGGCTCAATAGAAATACTCGACATTGATGAGGTAAATTAGTTGTTATTGATTGCCACTATTCTTGATCCAAGATGCAAGTTGCATTATGTGGATTTTTTTTTTTTTTTAACTTTATCAAGGTGAATGACTTCTTAATGAGATGACTATAAGACTGTGAAGCAAAATTTGTTGTCAGGTTATGAGTGTTATGTTACATATGAAGCAACTTCTAAAAGTAGTCAAAACATTAAGTAATGTGAGTTCTTTGATTGGTTTGACTTCTGATAAAGAAGATAATGCTTCTTCAATTAAATCTTGTCTTACGCAGGGACAAATGTAGGGGTATAGCTTGTGCGACTCCAAAAATTTTTTTGGCCCAATTGAAAATTTAAAAATTTATGTATTAAAAGAAATTTTCTTTTTTTTTTTTGGTCAAAATAAAACTTTTCTTAAATCTAACTCGTTTCTTGTATCCGTCCTTACTCATTAATCCAAATTAAAGCTAAAAGCAAACATCAAATGATTAGGTTAAACGGACAAATGATATTGAAAGATACCTAGAGGATCCATGTAAAGATATATAGAATATTGATTTTGAGGGTCAGCCATATAATACACATTGTCTTCTAGTAAGAGACGGTACCTTGATCTTGATGATGAGTATAACCTTTTGTTGGAATTTTGTTTAAATCAAAACATGATAACGTGTTTTGGTTTATGGAAGTAGAAGGAATGGGAAAAAAAAAAAAGGAAAACAAATTTAATACTGTGCAGCAGCAATGGGAACATTAGAATGTGGGCAGAATGCCCATATTCATGGGCAGCATAGCATGGCGAAGTATCACTGTCGGTCAAACATGCTATTTTTCTACAAACAGGTGCGTTCGGTTTTTGGCACCCGTTTCGGGTTTTGACGTATTCATTCACCTAAAAATGATATCTTTCCAATGAAAACTCTTGGATATCTACAAATAGGAGATAGATCTCGAGTTTATTATTCATTCCAACAACAAAACTTTTGGGTCAAAGCAATGAAGCTAAAATATTCAACGTATTCACCAAGTTCTTCATGCTTGATAGTTCTGTTTGGTGTTGAACTTGGTAAACACTTGATTAATCCTCAAAACTTGTTGTTGGTGAATCCTGTAAGCAATCTCTAAGACGGAGGGTGGCAATAATCGCTTTTGGACAGCAATTTTGTGTCATGTTCAAACCTGGATTTCTAAACTCGCTGCTGATGGATCCTGTAAGCAATCTCTAAGATGAGAGAGTGGCAATAATCGCTTTGGGACAGCAATTTGGTGTCATGTTCAAACCTACATTACAGGGTGATTTTGTTCCATCTTTATGATTATATTAATGTTGTTTGTTCTTTCAATTTGTTGTGATTTCTTCCGGCTCTCGTGATTCTTTTCCAACACTTTTTATCATATGATTTTTGGGCAATAATATTGCCACTACATAATTTAATTGGTAGACCATATTTTAACCCCCACCACATATTAGGCTTAAATAGATAAT
This sequence comes from Nyctanthes arbor-tristis, assembly GCA_963692815.1. Classification (NCBI taxonomy): domain Eukaryota; kingdom Viridiplantae; phylum Streptophyta; class Magnoliopsida; order Lamiales; family Oleaceae; genus Nyctanthes; species Nyctanthes arbor-tristis. The sequence continues at coordinate 11,148 of CAVNYN010283233.1, read as the reverse complement.
CACACCACAATATTTTGCCATGACCCATATATAAAAAACAAAATATATATAAAATAAAGTAAGCATGTGGTGCACTTTTCAATCTCAAAATCCTTCTTCACGTCGCCATCCAGAACCACCCTCCATAGTTCTTGCCAAAAAACCTCACGGGCAGAGAGTTTGGAATGAAATATGAATCTCTTTCTACCTCATTCCAACTGCCATCCTTTTCCAAATCATGAAAAAAAGAATCTTAGAGCCTCAAATCCTGTAGTCTCCTTCTCTTCATTCAATTTCCATTTTTCGTTAGCTGTAATGTTGAACCGAGATAAAAATTTAAAACGTTGTAAGGGTGGAGGTGATTGGAGGGGAAAAACAGATTTTTTCTCAAGAACAATAACAATTTTAGAACGTTGGGGATTTAGACTGTAACTGAACTCTAGATTTTCTTCCGTTATGGGCTTTGTTCTAAAGGTATGAGTGATGGAGATAGAAAAATGGGGAAGTAAAATAGAATAACGGGCAACGGCGCTAGAAGTGGCACTTACAGCCACTTAAGTGAAGATGTTGCTATTTTTTTCCCTTCAAATCAAACCAAAGAAACAAAAATTGAATAATAAGATCTGATAACTAAATTCCTCTGCTTTTCAATGTAGCAATTGTACAGAACAATCACTTGCCGTGCCTTTAATCAAAACTATAGCCGTTGGAAAGAATTTAATCAGTTGTCTTGCTTTTAATTAAGCTAATAACAGTCAGAAAGAGGTTAAAATAAATTATAAAAAAATGAAAGAACACGATGGATTTTGGTGTGGTGAGAAAATAAGATAAATCAATAACAAAGGTCATTTATGTAATCTATATTTATATATATAAACAAATTAGTCTGCAGTACTTTTATTCCGCAATTTTCCAGCTAAAAATCTGTTAGTAAGGACTTTCTCGACATTTTGTTTCCTATTGAGATAACTCATGTGATATTCTTAATTTTTTCAAATTTTTTGATTTTTTATTCTCTTTTGCCTTATCCATCCAATTTTTCAAAATAAGATTAGTTACTCATTAATAACTAATAGATATTTATCATCATTTAATTGTTTATTTATATTTCCAAATTGTACTGTTACATGTGTAGAAATAAGAGGATACATTGTAATCTGTGAAACTAGTACATAGATTAGTTTGACAGTTTTTTAAAGACACCAAAGGAGGAGCCTGTTGTGGTGTTGCTCCAACTATGTCGCATCAACAAGTGATGGGTTTGTTCTTCCAATTATCAATTTTCCTCATGTTGATTAGCTTTTGTCTAACTTACCAGTTTTTATGGCTATCTCCATTGAACTGTTAGGTGATTCAAAGGGTGTGGCCACACCTTTCCATATGTCTAAGCTCTTGCTTGATGAACACAGTGTAGAAGTTGAAAACTTCCGCATCAATTGTATGTTATCCACTGAGATTATTTTGTTTCTTGCAGTGTTTATTTGTGACTTCCTATGGAAATATTCCACCGTGCATTAACTTTTCATATATAATTTACTAAATATGCTTTGTTGCATTATCTATTTTGTCACTTTTAATATTTTACAATGCATTAACTTTTCATTTATAACTTTCCATTTATAATGCATTAACTAAATGCGCTTTGTTGCTTTAGTGCATTATCTTTGTTTTTCCACTGATAATATCTTCATTATGAATGTTAGGTATTTAAACATGAGGGCTTCTACTGCTCTTTCATCCAGCCAACCATCTTCATCATCCGGCTTATCAACTGATGATGGAAAGAAGGCCGGATTCATGCGGACAATTGCTGAGTTACCATTATCAAAGGAGGTATTGTTAACTCTAACTGATGCTCCGGAGTAATAAAGATGTAAGAGTTGTTTTAATAGATGCTATATTGTTTCAATTTCACCACAGGTCCGCGGATGTTGGTTCTATGGGCAAGTAAACTCAATTTTGTCATAGAGAGGTCATAAGAGACAGTGGAGAGTTTATATGCACCAAGTACGAGAACCGGTTTCTAGATGGTGTGTGGAGATACAGTATGCTGTTGAGGGTCAAGTACCGCAGGAGCTATGCTGATATAATACTGTGCGATAGGGAGTGTCAACGTTTGATTGGAAAGACTGCTGGGGAATTCTCCAAGCACATTGATATGGTGATGTTTCTCCACAAAATTCACTATTGATTTGGTATACTTTTACTTTTATATTTCACCTATTCTTAGGGAATGTTTTTTTTTATTTTTTTTTTCTCAAGAGAAATTGGCTCCAAAGAGCTATCCAGATGAAATAACCCGTTTGGTTGGCCGGGATCTTCTATTTAAGATAGACCATACATCAATTAATCCAACTGGTGGTAGCACGGTCTATTCAATCAACATGATTTTTGAGAACCATAGTAAGATCCAAGAGCTCAAGGGCTTCGATGGGTCAAAATCTAAGGTACGGACTTCAAAATCAGCCTTCGTGTGGATTATTTTCAATTTTAAATATACTATGTTATTTAACTACATTTGTTTAAATTTGTATACAAGATTACAACTCGGATTCTAATTTGGATTTATTGTTTGATTCATGGGACACTATTGAGTCAAATGTGGTAACTACAATATATTGATTCACCATAACTCAATTTTTAACCATGTTTTTGAGAAATGAGTTTCATATTGATATTAATTTCATTTTTCTTTTACAGCTTTTGGACTCCTAATATAACAAAGAATTGTAGTCTCCTAATCAAGCCCCCCAGAAGAGACCCATTGACAATGACCCCTTCAGCCCTAGAGTAGCCACGTCGACTCGAGCATCGAGTAGCAAGAAACTGAGAGGCATAAAGATCGAAAAGCCTTGAGTTTATCCCAGTTTCTGGTTACTCTTCAATGAGTCATATAATCACTCAGTCATTTCATCTAAAATATTTTTACTCCTGTATTTTCCTCAGTGCACATTGGGGTGCATTTCGTTGATTTTTTAGATATACACCGCCTCTCAAACAATTTCGCTGCTTTTTTTTTTTTTCTCCTTAGTACATATTGGGGTGCACTTGGTTGAATTTTTAAATATTGATTACTGATGGTTTTAAATTTTCGTTTGTGCACTTAAGGTGATTATTGAACTTGATTTATAGGAGAGAAAAAACATCCGGCGGAAAAAAGGCCCAGCCCGAACCCCGTCAACCCGATCTGAATTGCACGTGTACAAGTCGGCTGCTGGGGCATCGTTGATGGTTTCCTCGCTTTGACTCCATTGTTTACCTTCCACTCCGTTGTTTAACAGCTACCTATCAGCTACCCCCGGCAACCAACCCCCTCAACATTTAACGCACAGTAGTTACAGAAGAAGTGAAGGGGCAAAGCGAGAAGAAACGTTGAAGAAGTGAAAGGGCAAAGGGTAATCTGTAGAACACAGAATTCAGATTCTTCATATTTGCCGATACTTGTGAATTCTAGTTGAATCTCTCCTGTTCTCACGCGGTAAGATCCTGATTCAACAATCTTGTTTAATCGGGTGTTCTTCAGAGTTGAAAGGAAATTTGTCATGACTTCAGATTCGATTGCTAGTTTAGCTTCAAGCAATTTGAAGCCTGCTCCAATTCCAACCAAAGAGGAAGAAGAATTACCCAATTCAACTGCAGCATTTTTACCCTTTGATACAGAATCTTCCTCCTTAATATCCCCATCACACAAAGATTCACCCAATAGAGTTCTCTTCATTTGTCTAATTCTTTCCACCGGCATTGCTCTCTCTGCAGCTTTTGCCTTTGCCTTTTTATTCTTCTCTTCTGCTTCATCTTCATCAGCATCTTCTCAATCCCTCAATCAAGTCTCAAGGCCGCTCACAAAGCTCAAGCACCCAGTTGTTTTATTGATATCCTCAGATGGTTTTCGATTTGGGTACCAATTTAAGACAGACACTCCAAATATCCAGAGACTGATTCAGAATGGTACTGAGGCCGAGATGGGATTGATTCCTGTGTTTCCAACACTCACCTTTCCGAATCATTACTCAATTGTCACTGGTTTGTATCCTGCTTATCACGGAATTATTAATAACGTTTTTACTGATCCTCAAACTGGTGGGCTTTTCACTATGGGTAGTCATGAGCCCGGCTGGTGGCTGGGGGAGCCTCTGTGGGAGACCGTGGCAAATCATGGCTTGAAGGCTTCGACGTATTTCTGGCCCGGTTCTGAGGTAAAAAAGGGTTCTTGGAGTTGTCCTAAGGATTATTGTATGTATTATAATGATTCTGTGCCTTTTGAAGATAGAGTTGATGCTGTTTTGAGGTACTTTGATTTGCCTAGTAGTGAGATTCCTGTGTTCATGACGTTGTACTTTGAGAATCCTGATCGTCAGGGTCATAAGGTTGGGGCTGATGATCCTCAGATTACTGAGGCTGTTGCTGGAATAGATAATATGATTGGTAGATTGATCCGTGGTTTGGAATCGAGAGGGGTATTTGAGGATGTTAATATCATTATGGTGGGTGATCATGGGATGGTTGGTACTTGCGATAAAAAGTTAATCTTTCTTGAGGATTTGACTCAATGGATCGAGATTCCAAGAGAGTGGGTGGAATCCTACAGTCCATTGCTAGCAATTTGCCCACCATCTGGTTCCCAATTGAAGGATATTGTGGCTAAGATGAATGATGGTTTGAACTCGGGGAAGGTAGATAATGGTAGGTATTTGAGAGTTTACCTAAAGGAGGAGCTTCCAAGTAGATTGCATTATTCAGACAGTGATAGAATTTCACCAATTATAGGCTTGATTGAAGAAGGGTTTAAGGTAGAACAGAAGATATCTAATAGACAAGAATGCGGAGGATCACATGGGTATGATAACGCAATTTTCTCAATGAGGTCCGTTTTTATTGCTCATGGGCCTCGATTTGATCAGGGGAGAAAGGTCCCATCTTTCGAGAATGTGCAGATATATAACTTGGTTACCAGCATCCTGAACATTACAGGGGCTCCTAACAATGGGACATCATCTTTTCCACGCGCTATGCTTTTGCCTAGCCGTTGAAGCTTATTTATGTATTTCGACAGTGAGATACCAAACTGAATTTGATACTTTGAGGAATCTTATGCAATTACGCATTCTCTAGATGAGGTAATTGCTGAAATTCTCGAGATTGATACTATGGAATTTTGCACAGAAGTAGATATCATTATGCATTCTTCCCTTGCTATTTTCTTGTTTTCAGCTGATGTACTTTTTGCTTAATGTGAAACAAAGAACGTCCTCTAAATACGGAGCTTGTAAATTTCAAGGTATAGAATTATAAAGGATAATAGAGCATCATTTTGCCGAGTTTCCTTATACTAGTTATGTCATTGTTGTTCATTTTAGATGGGAGAATTGATTGCACTTAACACTATGGCCTGTAGTAGAATCCTTCGACTATCATGCTTTTTCAATATATAGGTATTGATAGCAATGGGGTTAGTAGGTAGCTGAGATCTGTGAATAAAAAGGTGTTTAATAGTTGTGGGTACTACGAGATGGGTGAAACAAAATAATGTTTTACTAGCTGACATTATAATTCAAGCAATCACATACATTCTCCAACTCTTTAGTTCTTGTAATACAAGCTAGTTCATATCTCCCTTTTTTTTTTTTTTAAATAAAGCTTAGGGAAACATCCATATGAATAAGCTATTCATAATTGGGCAAATGCATGATATATGTTGATGTTTATTCCGTTTCTTACTCATGTATGAAAATACAAGTTTCTTGTATTTTTCTGATTGAGTCCGGCTATTTATAAAAAAATCCTTGACAAAATGTTTGACAAAAAAGGGGTGATTTTACCTTCGTATCTTTAGGCTATTTTTGTCCCCAAGCACTAAATGCATGGGAAGAAGATGGTAAAATCACTCTTTTTTGTCAAACATTTTTCGAGGGTTTTTTCACAAATGATGACATTTCCTGGAGAATAAGTTCTCTTTTCTCTGTGAAGATTGTACCATTGCTGATTTCTAATCAAAATATAGCTGTGAAGATTGTACTAATGTGATTTCAAATCATTATATATACAGACATATATATGCATGTACTTAATGCACTGGTGTTTCACAAGTTGAGTTTGTACTCAATTATGTGTGAAAACTGATGAGAGATTGTCAGAAATTTGTTAAAACAGAATTTTAGAAGAAGGCATGGAAGCTACACCAGATTTGAATTCTTTGATTTTTGAAGAGTATTGCACGCATTTCATTAGCAACTCACACTTCCATAGATGATGGTTTGAGTACTACTAATATGTGTTCTTTAGTTAAACTCGCTTCCATGCATTTAGCGGCTTCTAATTGTTAGTCGGGCTCCCTTATAGAGCCCTATTTGGTTCTATAGAAATTTATCCATCTCGTGTCCAACATCCAAATCAAAGTTCAAATTATTGAAAATGGTCTAGTTTTTTTCATCAATGCTTTTCGTGTTTGAATTTGAACATGAGATCAAGGCTTGTTTAACTTGCTATGAAACCTTCAAGGCTCAATTGATTTTATCTTGGTGGTGGCAACCATCATCCGCGGACAAAAGGCTTAAGCAACTTTATTTCGGTGGTGGTAACTATTATTATTTTATGACAACGATTTTGTGATTTGTACTGCCTTTCTATTGTGGTTATTGACTTACTTCTGGCTCTTTGTTTCTTGGTTTTCTGTTTTTGGCTCTTTGTTTCTTCAATGTCATGCCAGCCAAAGTTTGTGTTGGTATACTTGGATCTAACCATTTAAAAAGGAGTCTCGCAGTCCTGCATCATTTGGACAAAACCTCAATCCTTTTAGGAACAAAACCTTTAGGGAAAAAACTACATGACATAGATTCGATAAATTGCATGGTGGGTCTTGTTTTATCAAAAATATTCTAGCAAGGGCGTAGGGTGGAAGGGGTAGCTAAAACTTAAAGATCCCTAGTTGAGACACTGAAAAAAAATTTTCCCAATTTTTTGAAGGGTAAAAAAAGGGGGGTTCTTTGGAAAACGGTGGTAGCTACCCCCCACTTATACTCCTGTATTCTAGTGTGTGGGAATAGTACACACTGGTATATCTGCACATGTATTGTGCATTTTCATTATGAATTTTTTTTTTCTTTTTCAAATTCAAAAGGGGAACCAGTAGATCCACGTCACGTGTGCGGATGGTACCATAATGTCATGTGGTGGATGGTACCATAATGTCATCTGCACACATGAGAAAATTTTTGCTTGTTTTATATACACAGTTTGAACATGGAGGGGACATTTCTTGAAATAGCAGAAAATACAATAGCTAGTAATCGTCAGTCTTCAATGGCATGGTATGGCTTCTATCAAAGGACAGAAGGTACGAATAGAGGAACTCCGAACTCATACATTACGATGAACACACACATAAGCGTCATGTACAAACTTTGGTAACTCTTCAATAGCCTTGCATTTGTCCTAGTTGTGAATTTTCGAATTCAAGAGAGAAATTCGATTCTTTGTTGAAACATCATTACCTTGAAATTCATTGTTAATGTTGCTCCATCACCATTGCCTAAAAGTTCCAACTGTTTCATTCCTCTAACCAGGTCAACAGTGAGTATTTGCAAATGAACTTTAAGCTGGTTTTGTTTAGCTTAGAGTAGTAAAAAAACTTACCGACCATTTTCTAACCGCACATTTTCTCGATAAAATAATCTTTCATGTAAAGATGTAATTTTCCTCAATTTAACTACACATTAGATTTTTCAACCGTGCGATACACGAGGTAGTGATCTAGTAAAAATGTTATACTTCAAAAGTAGTGTGATATGAGTTAATACTTGATGTTATAAAACATATATAAAAAATATAACCTACAGATAGCAAATAGTATGTAATAGTGTATACGAATAATAAGCAAACACTGTTGCTTATTGTATACAATTAGGAGAACCGTCTAAAAATATAGTTTAATGAGAACTATGATAACTCAAACAAAGACGCAAAATTAAATATTGATAACAACATTGCGTCATCCACGGGATTTGATATTTTAGGAGTGAAGCTGACAATGTTACTCTTTGATATGTATAACCTGTAATATGATCGAAGGAAATAGAATTATATATCGTTACGACTAATGTGAAAATATGTACTAACAATAATAATAACATCTATAAGTTGATAACTACTCAATCCAGTACACATTACATAAATTGCAACCGACACTATCATTTGGTAAAAATTGACATATTATTGACAATAATAATTTACTGAATTAACTATAAAAGACGTTGAGGTATGCAATAATAATTAACTTGCAATGTTAATCCAAATTTCTAAAAACTTCCTCGTACACAACATTGACAATTTTGTTACTCTAGCGCCTATCACTATCACAAATCATACACTTCAACCCCCTTTCGTTACTTAATATAATGAAGTTTTGGCACTATATTTCTGCTTACTTACAATATGCACATTATTTGTGATATTGGTCATTAGAAAACTTCTGAGAAGTTTTTGAAATGGGTTCTTGGTCTTTATATGTAGTTTTTTTTTTCTTTTTAAATAACAAAGTATGATTTATGATATTCTCTAATACGAATAAGAGCAATTATATTGTCACTACAATTTTTTCTTGGTACACCACAAATAATTCATAATTTTTTTATTTACTTAGATGTCCATAAACAAAATTACATCACTAACCTTCATTAGAATGTGTCATACATTATTATTTTTTATTCCTACACCACATCAACATCCATTTTTCTTCTTTATTTTCTTTTCTTCTTCTTCACGTGAAACAATTTGTCAAAGTCGGCTTGTTTGATTTCCGCTACCACTAGTATAGGATTTTAGGGAAATTTTGAAAACTTTAATTTGGTGACTATCATCTCTTGGTTACTGAACCGGTTTTGTTCTTTCCATTCAGTTCCATTTTGGCCTTTAATCCGTATAATGGTAAGTTAATTGAACTTTTTGACTTTTTTTTTTTAATTATTTGATGTTTCAATTTTTTTTTTTGTTTTGAGTTTTCCACATTAGGAGATACTTGAACTAAACAATGTAGTATTAAATAGAGTAATACTACTGGTGCTTAACATCATATCAGGGTGACACTAAATGAAAAATTGAATTAAGTGGATTATTTATTTATTCATTTAATTTCACTTATCATTTAATGACACATTGGATATCACATAGACTGGTGCCAAGCACCACTAGTGCTACATAGCGTTATTCTATTAAATATCATGCATAGCAAGTTGATTGATTGTTTTGCCAAACATATATTTTACTCGTATCATTCATTGTGTAGACATTTATATGTGATCTTGTTTGAATTACAGAAATTTGATGAAGCTATCCATACTTATGATTATACAGAATACTTCACAACAAGTCAGGTATGGTTCAATCAAATTTTTCGCTTACAATATTCATTTATTATTACCAAATTGTAATTATAATGTTTTATTCATTCATAATGTAGGTTTTTTCCAGTAGAGATTTATTATCTAATTGGGTTTGTGCAATTGGAAAAAATTCAAGTGTGGTGATTGTTGTTACACACTTAGAGGTCGGTGGCTATGGACGCAAGCCTAGAATAACGTTTGGATGTGAGTGTAGTGAAAAATATAAGAAACGCAATAAAAGTCAATCCGATCATGAACCCAAAAAACCGAGATCTGTTGGAACACGTAAGTGTAGTTGTCTTTTTGATCTAAATGGTATAAAGTTACCCAATGAAGATGATTGGATAGTAAAGGTACGTTGTGGATTGCACAATCACCCACCGATACAACATTTGGAAAGCTATCCTTATGTTGTAAGACTTACAAGTGAAGAAATAAAGATTTTAACAGACATGTCAAAAAGTATGGTAAAGCTGAGAAATATATTGATAAACTTGAAGGACCGAAATCCTATAAATGCTAGCACAATGAGAACTATTTATAGCACTTGTGCAAGACATAGATTAGTTGAAAAGGTAGGAAAGACACAAATGCAGCAATTATTAAACAAGCTGAGTGAGCACAACTTCTCATGCTGATGATAGCAGCAGGAGTGATAGTGATAACGAAGCTTGTGAAAACAAGGTATTTATCTATCTCTGTCTTTATGCTATTTATAAGAGATTAATTAATATGTGTGTAAGATATATTTTGTCATCAAAAAGTGCTGTCAACTTGTGTTTCACTTTGCAAGCATTTAAATCGAGGGTCCAGATGCAATTCTTTTTCTCCATTAATCTCAGCCATTAGATATTCATATATATACATCTTTACACGAGACTTAGGGCTGACTATTCATTTTCTTGGTTTTAACTCACGGCTAAAATTGTTCTCTCTATCTTCTTCACTGTAATTTCTTTTTAGGTGAGAGTTTACTCAGGGACGGAGCCAGGATTTAAGGTCAGTGCGGTCCAAAATTTTGAAATAAAGAAGCTATAAAACAGTTTGACAATGAACACAAATACAATGACATACTTTTACAACTGTCCTTTACGGGTTTTCATACTTTAAAACTGTTTTACAATAAGTTCATTATCAATATTCAAAAATACAATAGTCAAGCTACTACTCAAACCTACAACATTCAATTTCAACAAAAACATTCAATTCAACAACAATATTACATACAATTAATAGTATAAGCCCTAAGGCCTAACTTACTTCTAAGTTCTAATTACTAATTACACAATATTTCAACAAGACAACAATAGTCAAGTTACTACTCAAGTTCAACAAGACAATAACAACAACAAATCAATAATTTCAATTCAATAATAACTAACTTACTTCTAAGTTCTAACTAAACTAAACAATAAAGCCCTAAATTATATAATTTATAAATTATAAACAAAAAAACCCTACAAACCTTGAATTAAATTGGACAAAACTTAAAAAATAAAAACTATAATAGGCCTTCAAATTTCATTCTGTTTTGTTTTCTACTTGTTCATGAAAAGGAGAATCAATTTCAGATCATTTTTATCAACTTTTTCTCAGGTTTGCAAAAGTCGAGACAAGAATTTACCAAGAAAAGCTCGGGTGAGGCAATTATGTTCCATGTAATCATAGACCAAAAGTCTCTTTGCTCGAAGAGGAACAAGATTTTCATGCTTGATATCAGATAATGCTGCTATCTCAGATATACACTCCCTCTCACCTTGCAATGACTCCAGTTCAACCGAGAGAACTTTGA
>CAVNYN010283230.1:0-49654 GCA_963692815.1 Nyctanthes arbor-tristis | reverse complement strand
ACAGAGGAAGAAGCAAGAATAAATGGCAAAGACGTCACAACAAGTCTAGAGACAGGTCAAAGTCAAAAGATAAGAAGGCTTATTATCACTGTGGCAAAGAGGGTCATTATAAAAGAAATTGCAGAATTTGGTTGAGAGAGCAGAAGGAGGGTAATAATCAGAAGAAAGAGGATGGAAATACTGTAGTTGTGGTGACTAGTGATGTACTCACTTGCGGAGTGGGTCAATGTCTGCATGTTGGAGACCCTCTTACTGAGTGGCATGTTGACAGTGGTGCCTCATACCATGTTTGCATAAATATTGAGTTGTTTACTACATACAAAGCAGGTGATTATGGCCAGTCAAATATAGCTAACTCTTCTCATATTCCAAAATCATGGGGATCGGTGATATTCACCTGGAGACAAATATGGGGTACATCCTAATTCTGAAGGATGTGAGACATATTTCTGACATGCGGTTTAATCTGCTTGCAAAAAATACGCTCGACCGAATCGGGCATTTCAGTATTTTTGGTTATCAGAAGTGGAGGTTATCAAAGGGATCAATAGTTGTCGCTAGTGGAAAGCTTTGTTGCACGCAATACAAATCTTATGCAAAGTGTTGTAAGACTGGGGTAAATGCAGTTGAAGATCCTTCTCCTGATCTGTGACATAAGAAGCTTGGGCACATGAGTAATCTAAAACGTTTACAGGTTCTGGCTAAGAAGGTAGTTATCTCTTTAGCCAATAGTACGTCCCTAGACCGATGTGAATATTGTTTATTCGATAAGCAAACTCGAGTTTCTTTTTCTGGCACGTTTAAAAGAAAAGAGAATATTTTAGATCTTGTGCATTCGGATGTGGGTTTTCCTGGTGATGTAGCATCTTTGGGTGGAAACAAATATTTTGTTACATTTGTTGATGATGCTTCTAGGAAGTTATGGATCTATCTTCTAAGATCTAAGGATCAGGTACTTCAGTGTTTTAAGTAGTTTCATGCTATGGTAGAACGTGAAACATGGAAGTGTTTAAAAAGCCTCATAATAGATAATGGTGGGGAATACACTTCACATGCGTTCAGAGAGTATTGCTCAGATTTTGGGATTCGACATGAGTTTACAGAAGTAGGGACTCCTCAGTATAATGGTGTGGCAGAAAGAATGAACCGTATCATTCTTGACAGAGTCAGATGCATGTTGAAGACAGCCAAGCTTCCTAAGACTTTTTGGGGTGAAGCAGTTCAGACTGCTTGTTATTTGATTAATAGATCTCCCTCAGTTTCTTTGGATTTTGATGTTCCAGAAAGAGTTTGGACAGGTAGAGATGTTTCATACTCTCATCTGAAGGTGTTTGGGTGTAAAGCCTTTATACACGTACCTAAGGAACAGAGATCGAAGCTTGATGACAGAGCTACTCCGTGTGTTTTTCTTGGCTATGGTGATGAACAGTTTGGATACAAGTTTTGGGATCCAAAGAAAAGGTAGCTTGTGAGAAGTAGAGATGCAGTGTTTTATGAAGATCAGACGATTGAGGACTTTGATAAAGTCAAACAGCCTAAAGAGATGACTTCAATTGTTCCTGGTGTCATACCTGATAATTATTCAGTATCTCAGCCTAGCACTAGCAGTCAGTTAACTCCTATCGATGATAGTCTAGTTGATCAGATTAATGAACTGGGAGAGCAGATTACTGATCAGGGGGAGCAGAACCCTGTTGAAGAAGAATAAATTGGAGAATCAACAAGATCTGCAAGAGGGCATATACCATCTACCAGGTATCTTGAGTCTGATTATATTTTGTTCACTAAGGATGGAGAACCAGAAAGTTATTCAGAGGCTCAAAGTCATAAAGACAAATCCAACTGGATGAAAGCCATGGTAGATAAGATGACTTCTTTGAAAAAAAATGACACCTATGAGCTGGTAAATCTTCCTAAGAGTAGGAAGGCTTTGAGGAATAAATGTGTGTATAAAATCAAAAGGGACAGCAATGGTGACTTATTGAAGTATAAGGCTCGTTTGGTTGTGAAAGGTTTTTGGCAGAAACACGGTGTTGATTTTGATTAGATTTTCTCCCATGTGGTGAAGATGACATCCATCAGAGCTGTTTTGGGTTTAACAGCCAGTTTAAACTTGGAAATTGAACAGCTTGATGTGAAGACTGCATTTCTTCATGGTGATTTGGAGGAAGAGATTTATATGGTACAGCCAGAAGAGTTTGAACAGAAGAGGAAAGAACACCTTGTATGTAAATTAAAGAAGAGTTTGTATGGCCTAAAGCAAGCACCAAGACAGTGGTATAAAAAGTTAGATACTTTTATGATGAGTCAGAGATACACAAGAACTACTGCAGATTCTTGTGTTTACTTCAAATCTTTTACAGATGATAAGTTCATTATTTTGCTGCTTTATGTTGATTACATGCTTATAGTTGGCCAGGATGCAAGATTGATACAGAAATTGAAGGATTCCTTGCATAAGTCATTTGATATGAAAGATTTGGGGTCAGCTAAACAGATTTTGGGCATGGAGATTGTTCGAGACAGAAAATCGAAGAAGTTATGGTTATCACATAGACATTATATTGAGCGAGTACTTGAAAGGTTTGGCATGAAAGGGGCTAAGCCAGTTAGCTCACGTCTTGGAGCTCATTTCAAACTAACCAAGAAATTCAGTCATTCGACTAATGAGGAGAAGAAGAAAATGGAGGCTATTCCCTATTCTTCAGTTGTTAGTAGTTTGATGTATGCTATGATTTGTACTCGTCCTGATATTGCACACGCAGTTGGCATGGTAAGCATATTTCTGTCTAATCCGGGTAAAGAGCATTGGGAAGCAGTAAAATGGATTATGCAATATCTCAAAGGAACTTCTGATTTGTGTTTGGATTTTGGAGGAGCTCAGCCAATTTTGACAGGGTATACAGATGCAGACATGGTAGGTGACCTTGACAACAGAAAATCGACATCTGGGTACTTGTTTACTTTTGTAGGGGGAGCTGTTTGTTGGCAGTCTAAGTTGCAAAAATGCGTAGCTTTGTCTACAACAGAGGCTGAGTATGTTGCTATCACTGAATCAGGAAAGGAGGTGATATGGTTGAAAAGGTTTCTTGAGGAGCTCAAGTTAAAGTAAAGTGAGTACGTCATTTATTGTGACAGTCAGAGTGCTCTTGAGTTGAGTAAGAACTCTATGTATCATTCTCGCACCAAACACATTGATGTCAATTATCATTGGATTCGTAAAGCAGTTAATGAGAAGCTTCTACAGTTGGAAAAGATTCACACTAACAAGAATATTGCTGACATGTTGACAAAAGTACTTACCAAGCAGAAGCTTGAGTTCTGTGCCGGCCACGCCGGTATGCATTCTAAGTGATACACTTAAAGTTTGGGATACTTCCCTAATAGACTGGAGGGGGAGATTGTTAGGTTCAAAAGTCCAGCCCATCAGCCCAATAAATTAGGCTTAGGATATCTATATATATATATATTTGTCTTTTGCCAAAGATAAGGAGGGCATGTTGGCGGCGGAAACAGGAAAAATAAGACACGAAAAGAAAGAAAAAAAGGCACGTAAACCGAGAAGGACACGGAAAAGGCAGGATAAATTACGCACGTCAACCGAGACAATTGAGGAAGGAAAATTCAGCCTTATATTTTATTGCTTGGAACGAGATTCTTCGACATTTGATTTGGTGTTCGATTTCTTCAAGATGTGGTTTCTCCAAGTTAATTCTTGGAACGGAGTTAGGTGATAGTTTTCTTCATCTTTTATTGTTGTTAATTATTGGGTTCCATCTATATTGTTAGATGAGTTATTTGTGGTGCCAAGAATATTGTTCTTGACGGTGTTGCGTGATTGTGGTAGTGTGTGATTACCTCTTGATTTAGGGCGATAATCTTGAGAGGATAAACGTTGTATTCCCATTATTATTTGGTGATAGTAGAGTTGTCGGTTTGCCCCGTCGATTTTCCCTTCTCATTGGAGGGTTTTACGACATTAAATAATTCCTGGTGTTATTTACGTTTCTGCACGTATATTATTGTTTGATATATTAATTGTCTATTTTAATCACACGGGTTTAGAGAAATTGATTAAATTCCCAACAGCGAGTCCACTCTCCAGTTGGCTCTGAACATGCTCGACTAGAAACTTGGCTCAAGCAATTTGTCATCTGGATAGTCAAAATTGCCAAGTAAAAAAATAAGCATTGCATGTGATGAACACATGAGATATTCTCGCGAAAAATATTTACCTTCTCTACCGGTTCAAAACTGTTGTCATTCTTTTCATCAGTAGCTTTGCAACAAAAATTTTGGCGAGCATGGAACGAAAGGTTTGGAGCATAATTATTACTGCAGAGCCGCAGTTTAACTGAACGGTGGTTGACGGCGACGAAATAGGGCGTTGTTTGAATGACATTCAAACCGCTAAACAAGCTCCTTGCAGATCCAGTCGGTAACTGGTGGAACAATATAAGTTTCAGTTGCTTAATCAGTTACCAAATCAACTGGAAAGACTAGCAACTCGAATCCAAAGATATATAGAAACATAGGTATACACAGATGCATAATTACATATATACATTACATGCATACAAACGTAGAGAGAGAGAGAGAGAGAGAGAGAGAGAGAGAGAGCACCGGGAAAAAAAAAAAAAAAAGCAGCAGCCGCGGCCAAGAAGTTACTGAAGAGTTGAGTTTGAGTCTTTGAGAAACTAGAATTGAGTCACGATGTCGCAATCCGGATTTTGGTAGAATTTATACTACTTCCGTCCGTAAAGACCTTCCCTTTTTATTTTATTTTGCCAACCCTCTCATTTTTTTCATATATATAAATGTATATATGGTAAGAAAGCTTAATTAATATATTTTGAAAAAGTACAATCAAAGATTATATTTCTTAATATACCTTAATTGCATTTATTGAGTATCTCATTTAATTGTTTATTATTGTTATTATTGATTATCATGCACACTTAATAAGAACATTCACACTGGTATTGTTAGATTTAACTATTCACATAAACAAAAAGTATAGTTTTTAGTAATTGTTAAATGACATCTAAGTAAGTTAAATTTAACTATTAATTTATACCACATTAGTAGTTCTAAATAAGAGTGTTAAATTTAATTTTCAATTCAATTATCAAATATTAGGCCAATCACAATTTAATTAAAATAAAAAAAAGAATAAATAATACCACACAAAGTGTTAAGTTTATTGTTAACTTTAACAATAAAACTAACAACTTGTTAAATTAAATGCTCTTAACAACTACTTCAACACCACCAATGTAGGTTAATTTTTGAATTATTAACTAACAACTCCACTAACAACCTACTTTAACACTACCAACGTAGATGTTCTAAGAGTATATTAGAAAAATTAAAAATTAGTTAGGGGGAAGTGGAATATAATTTGGGACATAAGAAAAATAAATACTAGAATATCTTTGCAGGATGGAGGGAGTATTAAAATTTTTGAATTCTAATTAATTTTATAGATTTGAACAGGATAGAATCTCTAAATCAAAAGCACAAAATTCTAAAAATTCCATGTGACAGAATTTGATGGATTTTAATTGATGTCATTAAATTTTAATTTAGTATTTTATTTTTTACAAAATGTTAATGATATATTTTCTATAACCAAAATAGTAATAAAAGCTGTAAAAAATAGTAATAATAAATAAACACAAGAATAATAAAATAATTTTGTACAGATCTTTTTTGTTGACTTAATTATTGTGAGTATAGTGATTTTTCTATTTAATTGTAACTATATTTTTTTCTATTTTAAATGTGAAACTTCGTGTTTTTTTCCTTCCCGTGCAACGCACAGGTTGGATACTAGAAGAACAGTGATAATATCTCATTTCAAATGTCGGCTATATTTTACACTTGAAAATGGTATAATTTTTCAATAAGAAAAATGAGTGACACAGGAAAAAAAATCATGAGGTGTTGTCAATTTGTATCTTACTATAAATTATAAAATTGTTTTAGAATATATACCTAATATGATAATCTGTCACTTTTGTTCGTTAGACAATTTATTTTCTATAACGTAAATAGCATATATGATTTTCCAAAAACTAAAGCGAGGACAAAAAAAAAATTATGTGTTTTCGCGAATTTAATAAAATATATTCATATATCTTTATTTTGCATACATTGAATGAAATAAATGATTATTCAAAAATTAGTTAAAGTGATGAAGGAAATGATATTTTCTCAATATATATATATATATATTTTTTTTTAATTACAAAGGGGATGGACGAGGGGATGGTAGGGATTCGAACCCGGATCACCCCAACAACGGGTCAGGTCTTTTTCCACTCGAAATGCCTCTTGATCCCTCTCAATATATAGATTTTAATGGCAATGACTTTTTATTAATTCTATAAATTATAAAAAAAAAATGAAATCAATGAGATTGGAAGAAGATGTCTGACCTTGGTAGAAAACAAGTCATTCTTTTTTTTCTTTTTTCTTTTTTGTAAAGCTAAAAATCCATAGAAATTCACTAAAATCCATCATTTAAATAAATCTATCAATAATCATAAGTAATTGGGAACACTGAATCTCTGCAGAATCCATTGAATTCTAAAGTAAGAGAGCCTAAAATTGTTGAAAAGAAATGTTCAAACCACCATGGTGCCGTTATAACCAGATAGTTGATATGGTATAGTATTAGTCAAAGATATGATTTGAATAGAGTGTAATGATGGGTTGTATTATTGTAATGATGGGTTAATATTATGTCATATCACTGTGCCTGATACTGTTATAGCACTAGATACTTCAACATTCCTACTTAAATCATATGGGTATTTCTAAATCCGTCAAAATCTAAGCTGCAAATCTAAGTTGCAGATACCCCCCTTATATTAATTGGAGTCACATTGATTCGAAAAGTTTTGTATTAGTTAAATAAATGCTAAATTCCCAGATAAGAGATTCATATTCAAACTATGTTCATCCCTCCCCTAAATTCCGTGCCCCTCTCCTCCCCGTCGCCCTTATATCAAAAATAAAAAATAGAAAAAAAAAAAAAAAAACTCTTTAATTGTTTAACCACCGAAATCAATATGCCATTTCCGTTAAAAACTTCTAGTCAAAGAGCTGTTTATTATTTCATAGAAATTCCTAGTGGCGTTGGCAACAGAGTGAGTACGGCTCCGTCCATGTGCCGCACAGAGGGAAAAAGACCTGCCAGTATCCCCCGAGCTATATTCACGGCAGTTCGGTATCCGGCTTGGTTCCAGGCAGTCTCCTGAACCGCCAACTGCCCTGTTGCAAAAGTAAAATCTAGATGAAAAGGTCTTTTTACCAGGCATGTGGAGAGTGACATATTGAAAGCAACAGCATGCCATGGTACCAGAAGTGCAAACAAACACAAATTACATAAAAAGACCGCTTATTTTAGCTATAGTCCAACTTGGAATAAGATAATAAATCAATATCAACAGTGACAGTACAGAATAGAAGAAAAGAAGCATATAATTTTCAAAGAGAATGAACCCTTTTGTAGGATTCAAGGTTAAATATCACAGAGCAACATATCATGTACAGAAAGTGGCAGCCGAAGCCGCACATTCAGACCCTAGGGGTCGGCTTTTCCAGCAACTTCTTCATCACTGGACGCATATTCATCTTCACTCAGCTCCTCGTCACTGGATTTTTCTTCAGGTGCAGCTCCCGCATCTTCAGGCTTGGCATATTTTTCGCAATATTCTGAAAGATGTTCCGTAGAATTTTAATCAGACATAAATTAAATGAACTTCAACGGATCAACTTTCAGCATAACATATGTGAAGAAACTCTGCTACCACAAATATAATGCCACTTCTGCTTTATTATGGGAATGTCTTATACCTGTCCACCATATCAGTGTACTGAAACCTTATACCCATTCGGCAGAACGTCTGCTGTATGGAAGAAATTCTTTTTACATTTACTAGAGCAGACAGACCAACATTGATAAATATGTAGAAATGCAATTTCAAGTTTCTTTCACTCAATACGACTATATTCAAGGAAACAACCGCCACAAACGAAATATAGATAGACAAAGCAATTTTTGTCCTTGCAAATCTTCATTCTACAAGGAAGACAAACTCTTTCCTCGAGCCTGTTGTTGGGAACCAGAACTAATATTGACTTTAGAACCCTTTCACTACTTCACTTTTCACATTAACACTGCAGCTATCAGTGGCCTATCATCAATTCCTTCATTTCCCCCCAGTTCCTTCATCTATATTCCTCAAACAAATGAGAAATTCTTTCATTTTGTCTTCTCCTCTAGTCGCTTTCTTTTCTATATAGAACAACCAACTAGTTCAAGAAATGATGAGGACCAAGTTTTCTAAACAAGGATTCTGAAGTCATTTAAGTTTCAAACTTCAGCCAATCCATGCACTGGGAGTTCCAGATTGATTTTTCATACAATTCTCACTGAGGGTTACACAACAAATTTACTTAGGGACAGCCACAGGCATATTCTGAATGTCATTCCAGATAAGGCACAAAGCAATAAATAAAATGACAGGTGCAGAAACTACTGAATTCTGAAAGAGAAGGATTTACATTGTAACATGCTGAAACAGAAAGTCGGACTCTAAAAATTAAGATAAGAAACTAATCTCATCTTCGAGCACAGGGTCAAGGGACTGATCCGCCATGTACATCTGATATATGGTTGAATGTTCTGACCAAAACAAACCAAAAAACTTGTCTACCAAAGGTCGACTAATTACCAAATTGTATCTAATAACATAGGAAAGAATTTACCGTGTGCCCAAATTTGTTCCAAGAAAACCTCAAACATACATGAGAATACGTCACACATGACGGCTGGGTGAAAAAGACATGTCTTCACAGACACATCCACGCAACATAGAAAAAGCAGGTAGCATTAAGTTGGATATAGTTCAAATTCAATGAGTTCAAAATTATTCCTTTATGCATTCGAGTTCAATGTATTGAAATATGAGGCTTCAACAAGACTTCTTAAGTAGTCAGAAAAGTTCAATGCAGGCAGCCTACAAGGTTTAAAATGCCTAAGGATATACATAACTAAACAAAGAAGGAGCTTATATTAACTGAAATACTCATGTATCAAGTGGCACATAGTACTTAAAATTTTAAATTAAAAAAAAAAAAAAAATTAGTGGCATATAGTACTTCATGGACATCCGGTCCAAGCAGAGTGGGAAGTCTCAAAAGTTCAAAAATTATGAAAAACTCATGTCATAAGAGAGGGGGAAGAAGCACATATATTTTGGAAGAAAATCCCAGCAGCTAACTGGTAACCAAGCATTACCTACTTATCCACCATTTACTTTTACTCAACTGATTGTCATTAACACACACGTACACAAAGTCTGTGCAATCTAACGGTTATATTTTAGAATCAGCATTTATAGGAAATTATACAAATGGGTGAAGAGAAAGATTAAGATGAAAATTTTCCAAAATCAGCCAAGGGTTTTCTTATGGAACCAACCTCATGATATAACCCATTAAAAAATCAACATATGCCCAGCCTACTTCCACATACCCTCCGGCCCTCCCCCATCTCGCCACCTCATGAGGTTGGTTCCTTATGGAACCGACTGCTATTTCAGAAAAGAACCGTAGATTAAGATACACGTAATGTTATAGCCTGTTTTGCGATAAATTATAAGCTGTTCGCGTTATAAATAGACCGTAAATAACTATTGGACGGGACAATAGTATTAGTTATTGTGGCTCCTACATAATGTGCGGATAAAATGTATGCTTGACCAACTTGATTTATAAATTTTTAGTTCAGCCAAACATGCCTAGTTCCACCCACATTGAAAGAGACGTTTACCAGGGTGCTAAACACTTAAAAAGTTACTACCTTTAACTCTGTGGTCATAAGTGCTGCGATCCCGCATCATCAGAGCTGCTGCCTCTCCATTTAAAGGATCTGATGGATTCGGGAAAAGAAGAAGTTGTGGAAGAAAGACTTCAAACACATTTACTAGATCTGGAAACAAATACATACTCCAATCAAGTTGAGGAATATATTATTATATCTGAATACGCAAAACTGAATATATCAGTAATTTCAGTGAAATTACAAAGTACATTTATCTGATAAAATCATTAAGAATGTCCATTCACCAAATATAGGACAAAACACTAAGAAAGTAAACTTACCAAACATAGGACTCCATGTTTGATTGATGACATCTAAACACACTGAGCCCGACCTGGTAAAGATAAATTGTTAAACGTAACAATAGAAAAACTGTCATCCGGCACACATAGGACATATCATTTATATGGACAAGCATCTAGAAGTTCCACTATTACATGAATGAGCATCTAGAACTAGAATGGATAAACGTCTAGAAGCATCTGCATAATACATCTTGGCAAGCTAAACGCTGGGTAGAGACCCTGTGAACTCACATTTCATCAACATTTGGATGGTAAATCTTGTTCACGAAACCAATCGAAGGAGATTTATATGGATAAGCATCTGGAAGTTCCACCCTTATCCTCCACACACCACCTTGATACGGACCTGCCATAAAATAATCAAATTGGAAAAGTCTAATTTTGATTAAATGCACCAAGAGACAAGCAATCAATATTAAGGACTGTGTTTCTCATTGAGACAAATTAGTAAACAGCTTTCCTGCCCGTTCAAACTCTAACACATCATCAACCAAGTGAATCACCCTAGATGCATTTTTGGGAAGGACCTTCTATCCAACTTATAATACCAAGAACAGACCCAATACAAACTAGAAAAAATTGCAGATATGTACAGAATCAGAATGTACAAAATCTTTCACACTATAAATTAATACAATCAGAATGTATACAATCTTTCAATACAATAAATGGGAAGAAAAAAATGGTCCAGCGACCACTTTTCAATCTTCCGAAAATTTATGAAGCCGAGGACCGGAATTTAAGATTCAACTCAAGACGGCCCCCACGTTATACAAAGAAAGAAAAATCTGCAATCCAAGCTCCAATCCAATTCGAGATTGAACATGACCGCCAAAGCTATTACTTTACCAATTGATAGTTGTCAGTTCAGTATATACTCAGCTCAATCAGAAAGATGGACAAGTCAAACACAGCTCAAACTGGTAAAACCCAAATAATCAGGGAAACGCTAAATAGAAAAATAAAAGCATAAAAAGTAAACAGAAATGAACACAAGTGTATTCATAAGACTTTATACAGATCGTAAAATAAGGGGAGAAAAGATGAGCTTTAATAGAAATTATTACTATCTTTGGGTCCATGAAATTCCACATAGAACTCTTGCATCCCATCATTGATCATCTCCACTTTATAATCGCTCATCATCCTAGTAGAAACCAATCGGAAAGCAAAATTACCAAAGAAGAAAATTACATAAAAACCCAACCAAAATACTTTCATGTATTACAAAATTAAAAGACAAGATTTTCAATTACAGTTTCATCAAGTCCATTTCTCGGCGTTTGCTTGGGGAAGACATGTCTCTTGATTTTTCTGTATTCCTTTTTTTTCCGATTAAAATTTGAGGGTGCTTGTTTTATGTAAATAAAAAGATGAACTTTGCTTAAATATAGAGAGAGAGAAAGAGGAGAGAGAGTGAGAGAGAGGCCTCAAGGCGGTTCAGACATCAATGAGAGAAATGGGGTCTGAGCTTTTTGATAAGTAGATTTTTGTATCTATATATATTAATATTAAGAGTCCCGCTAACCGTAGGGAAGCTTTCACAAATTCTTTTATAAAATATGATAAATTTACCATCTTGTTTCTATATTATTTTTTGTCAGTCACATGATACAAAAGAATAACATGGTAAAATTACCCGACTTTATAAATAAAAGATTTGTAAAAAAGAAAAATCCTACAAATAGCATTTGGTCAATATTATTGTATATATGATGATAATATTATTTGGAATGTATTATTAACTATTAATTATTATTAAATTAAATTATTTCAATACACAATTATGGACTCATTAGCCATATTTTTAATTGTTTCACACTCCTACTACTACATTAGCACATTCTTGTACTATGATATTTATTGTAAAATAAGAAGAAGAGATGTGAGATAATAAGGAGCCTAGTCATTATTTTTTATTGGTCAAGATAACAAGTTCTCACAATAATGTAGCACATTTTATTAAGAGATCTTTTGATATTTATTTTGAATAAGATATTACATGTAATTTTAATTTAACGAATTAATTTGGTTAATATGGTCACAAGATTGAAGAATGAATATATGTGAAGTTATTAGTAAAAAAAGGACAATAATATGCTCCAATATATAAATAAGGACAATATTTGTGAAATATTTAAACAAAAACTTAAATTTGAAATAAAGATTCCATAGCCTTGGAAGAAAGAAAAGGACGATCTGATCAATAATTTGAACGACAATTTGAAGAAAAAAGGGAAAAAGATTATCCATAGTAAAATCAAATCGAGGGAAACATAAAAACAAAAAGGAAAGGAGGTTACCAAGTCTTTTTAAATTAAGTTCTAGACTACACTTGATTTTTTTCTCAATTACTTTAGCCTTGTATGAAGTTGGGCGACTAATTATCTCATGTAGAAAACACACGCGAATTATAAACAATAAAAATTTAGAAATATGAAAAATTTGGTTGCTAATTCACAGTCGGAACTAAAATCCATGCCATAGGCTAGAAAACTCATAATAAAATCTCAAACAATGGGTAAATCTTGATAAAAGGGGAAAGTAAAATGAGACTTACAGTCGAGATACTTCCACTTAACCGTAACTTTGCTACTAAGAGTTTAATTGATTATTATAATCACTTTCCAAACGCGAATTCTCAATTGATTCTTCAGAGAATGGTTAATATTTGAATGATCTGCAAATTGATTATATGTTGTTATTATTATGATTCTTTTTGTGGTTTTAGATCTAAGAAACTCACTTTATAATCTCATTGATTACACTTGTGTACTTTAGAGAGAGTGGATTTTTTTGCTGCAGCCTGCAGGGATAAAGTAAAGAGCTGCAATTTTCAAATTTGGGGGAACAAAAGCTGATCTTTTCATGACAAGTGTAAATTATGAAAACTTTACGATACTCGAATCTATAAATATTGTGGTAAGTATTAATAGTTCTCAGGTTCAAATTGATTATATGTTGTTATTATTATGATTCTTTTTGTGGTTTTAGATCTAAGAAACTCACTTTATAATCTCATTGATTACACTTGTGTACTTTAGAGAGAGTGGATTTTTTTTGCTGCAGCCTGCAGGGATAAAGTAAAGAGCTGCAATTTTCAAATTTGGGGGAACAAAAGCTGATCTTTTCATGACAAGTGTAAATTATGAAAACTTTACGATACTCGAATCTATAAATATTGTGGTAAGTATTAATAGTTCTCAGGTTCAAAATAAGTCTTTTATGTAACTGTTTAATATCATGACAATTAAAAAAAAATCAAACTCGTGAAAATAGAAAAACAAAAGAAATATTATAATCAACCAGTAGACAACGTTTGGGGCTACTTATTTTTTCAAAATGAAGCTTTGTGCTCCACCAAAACATGCTCTAATTATTGCACTTGCACAAATTTTGTGCATCATATCAAACCCTTAGGACAATTGTCTTAGTTTCCACAAAAATCCTTACCTCCCCCCATGACAATGGTGTACAAATGTTTCCTTTAAGCAAATATAATTTAGTCCCCCCCCCCAAAAAAAAACAAAGGCCACATATTAAATGGAAGATTAAAATCTTGTATGCTGCGTCATTAAACTTTGTTAATTAACAAATGGATATAGATTAGTCTATCGCATTAGTTAGAGAGGTTCACTGAACAAAATAAGTGAGACTCAGAATTCAAAATCAAGACAATCTCTAAACCAATACTAATAATAAAATAATAATGTATTTTAAATTGTAATGATATTAAAAAGGTTGTTATCAAGGATAACGTTCCAGGTAATGTATACACTCCTCACTCCTCTATTATTAATAACTTGATCTTGCTTTTCCCAACCCTATGATACACACTTAATATTTTTTTTTAAGGTTATCTTCTAGGAAATTGTAAATTCCTGGTCAATGGCTTGAATTTAATGTGAATCACATGAAAAGCTCGAGCATACAGGAAGATATTACTATCTAGAAATGTTGTGGATATGAAATTATATTTACTATTTTATATACACGGAACTTCTTGAGAAGTCTTCTTTTTTTTTTTTTAATACTTCTTTTCATTTGATTAAACTTGATTCAGGAATAGGTAAGTAAGTTTTTGGAAGAGTGCAAAAGGAAGAATAAGGCAGGTTATTTATAGTGAACAGATCATTTTAGTGTATTTAAGTATGTTATGTTATTTATGGTTATTCCCGTTCACCAAATCTTTTAGCCCATGTCAACCATGTAAATGTACTCAAGTGCCTCATTGCATATTCAAGAAACTCTTTTTTTCTCTTCAAAATATTAGATGGTTGAATTCCGTTCATCATAATTGTGCCTTCACTTAATTAAGTAATTATTTTAATTTGATCATATTCAGTCGAATAACTAAACTTCAATTTCATTTCGATCCAATTCGGTCGCTTAGACCAACAAAATTAATAATGTAACCATTAAAAAATTTATCACTATTGTTTCACTTATTCAACTTCAATTATTGATTTGCCGTCTTTCATGTGATTGATTTTTGGTAGAAAGTTGTGTTATAGTTATTATTATTATTATTATTATATTATTTACCGTCAACCTTGTGTATTTTGACATTCATGGAATAAGTCATTCTACAAGCACAATATTAAAAAGTACGACAAACAAAATTTTAATATTAGTAGAGTCGAAAAGTTTCTAGCACCTTGGCACCCATATGGCAACGTGGGCCGCATGTATGGGTGTCATGTAACTGCATATATCCATATGGTGTGCATACATATATCCACATCATCCATATGGGTACCAACGGTACGAGAAAGTTAATTAGTATAGTATCAAATTCTGTTTCATCCTCCCAAAAATGTTTTGAGGATAAAGGCACCGAAAGCTAAGGGAATAATCAATAATGATGGCACCGTAAATCCTCTACTTATTGACCCCATAAAGGTATTTCCATCAAGAGAACAACAATGACCAGAATCCAAAATTATGATGCTAGCGCAGACTCAATGTTCTAAAATGCACACCTTTTAATTGCAAAGAAAAAGAAAAAGCTATAAAGAGTGATTAAGAAAGAAAAAGCATGAAATGTTTTCTTGATAATGTCACGTTTTACGTTTTTAAGAACCTGGACAAGACAGAATAATCACCTAAAAGTGCACAAGCAACCGTTAGTTCATCCACGGGCAAGAGGGACTAGTGTGTGAATGATGTCATTGGAACAGCAACTCTTTGAAGAAAGCAAACTCCATATGTAAATGGAAATCCAGTCGGGTATGAGAACCTAGTTTTTAATTCAGTAGGCTTCTAATCACAAGCTAGTGCAAGATCTTCTCTAAATAACCACTTACGAGAAAGCGGGAAAAAGATGCTTGCGAATGAAAAATGAGCTTTCCTTCCCTCAGCCACCCCACCCAACCCCACCCCCCCCCAAACACAAAACACACACACAAAGAAGAAGAGGAAGCCTGCATGCAAACCTCAAATGTAAAGAGAGACTGATTTAGCCATGAAAACTAAAGTAACACAGGAACACTATTTCTGAAGTCGACTTCCTGTAGTTCTGTAAGATTCTAGAATTACAAGCAGCTGAAGTCAAAACTTGGTCATCATTCGGCAGCATTATACCTATGGGGCAATTAAATCATAAGTATGATGTTGTGTATCCAAAGATGATATGGTATGACCTTCAAAATTTTAGACTGTGCGGCAAGACAGCCTCTTCCATCACCAACTTGTAACTTCCAAATGTCTGTTATCAGGATTTCCAGATCCAACCAATCCTTTTACCTGTAAATACATAAAGAAAGAGTACTCGTACAAGGTACAAAGAAGCACATACCTAACATACTATGCCATATCTGTGCACTCCTCATTCTGGGTGCACGAAATTGTCTTTGACCAAGAAACATTGATTGCTTTATAGCCAAAACTATCGCCTATGGATCCACACTCCTTTTCGTCATCATCACTATCAATATCAAATGGGCATACGCGGTTTTGATAACTCCTGCGCTGGATGAGGAAGACATTGAAATAGTAACTAATCAGTTGTTGCCTCGTCTTGGAAGGCAAAATCCGGTAAGCATTATTCCAGAACTTTTTTGGGAATGCAGCATGGGACCTCATACTATCCTTAAATCTCTTTTCCTCTTCTTTTGTCCATGAAAGTGAAACCTCTTCCCCCATGTGATTAAATCGCCAATGGTAGAACGATGAACCAAGTTCACATTTTAGTGTCAATCTATTTTCTGCAATGTGAAACCTTACACATTCAATGGAATCTGGGTATTGACAGTTACATGAGAGCTGTCTTCCATTCCCAATTGGACTCAACTCAACTCTGGATTTTCCTTTGACATCTTCAGGAGGCCATACACGTGTGCCTAGCCATTTGGTATCGCTCTGTGATAGCACACCAATCCATTCAGGAATTTCGGCTTGGAAGAGAGGACCCACAAAGACTTGTTTCTCGGGCATATCATTTGAATTAGTAGTTACAGCAGCTGGTTCGCTTGGGCTACTCTCAATATTTGCCTTCTGTTGACTAATAGAAGTACTTGCAGTGGCTTCAGATGAGATGCAATGAGAACACAGGTGACATATGGTCAAAGGAGGTAGCTGTCTGCAGCAGCTTAATTTTTCTGACATCGGGTGATTGGGAACATTTTGCTTGTAAACTGAAGGATGAATCCTCGGTCTCTTCAGCTGGTCCTGATGGATTTCATGATACATCAAATAAAAAAATTCAAGAAGGTGAGCATAAAAATGATGCATGCTTGGGGAAAAAGCTCAGTTTTTTGTTGTCATTTCCATCAGCAGTTATCACATGGAATCATCAACTATTTGTGTATAATTTATGAATCACAGACCCAGATGCATTTACTTTGTAATAAAAAAGTCTTGAGTTCTCTTCATGTTGAGAGAGGAAAGGAGATCCATCTTGTGCTTCCGTCCAAGAATTTAGTGGTTCTGAAAATGTAATCAATTCTCTCATGCGCAGAAACAACATGAACCATCAGTATAGTGGTTCATCAGAGACCAATGCAGGGTATGAGAGAGCAGCTGGTTATCAGGTCAGATTGTTGATCCTCTTACTGAGGAAATCTTGTCCATCCAAATTCATACCACTGTGTCTGAACGACACAGAATTATCACTTAAATATGATGTTTCAAAGTGAAGGAAATCTCACTATTTTTTATACATATCTTTAGATAATGAAGGGTTCACCAGATAACAAAAGCGCAGAAGCGCACACAAACCAATACAAAAACATACATTAAAAGCTAAACATACGTCTTTCACACGGAAGAAGCACAATTATATCTCTCAAAATAATGAACAACCCTTTCCCTGTCAAAACAACCATAAACTAAACTAGATTGCGTTCATGGTAAATTCAAAGGCAGCTACGTGCTTCCTTTTGTTTGGTTCATTGCTACATATCGTTAACAACCACATCAAGCCATATTTAATTTGGTATGGATCGTCGCCTTTTCTTTTCTTTTTTAGTGCGAACCTTTTATTTTTTGATGGTTAAAAAAGAGCAAGTAATAAACAATAATTGAAAGATAGAATGTGTTTCTTGTTCTTAATCAACATGTCCATTATTTATTTATTTATTTTTTTTAATTTAAGGGTCTTAGCTTAATTAAATAATGTTTCAAAATAAATGCCTTATTATACCAATTCTTAGGCTTGACCTTGCTGCCTTATCACACCTCAAACCTTTTAGAAACTTTTGTTTAAACTAGTTGCCAAACAAGCTTATTGTAGAAGCCATTTGGCATACCAGAAATGATTGAGAAATATAGGCAAAGGAAGCAAAAATTGGTATATGATTTCCATTAACTTAGATGAAGCTCATGGGTACCCATGGAGGGCTAATGAAGGAGCTAGAGAGACAAGAAAATTCTAGTAAACTTACTAGCATTGTTAAGAGTGAGTGATGGAGTCAATGAGAGTATAAAATGTAGTAGTAGCAACTTGGTGAATATTCTATTAATGTGTGAAAGCACCAAGGTTCTGATATGTATTATTATATTTTAAAATTTGTGATGAAGGAGGTCTCTTGCTGTATATTACTCGTTCATGATCAAGTTCTACTTGATTAGACTAATATGAGGACGAATCGTATGTCAAACTTTAGAAAAGAAATTTGAAATCTAAATGTCTCAGATTAATTGATGAAAAATTTATTTCCTTTGCCAAATTACCAAAATATAGCCGAAACTATTGATCCCCACAATGTCAGACCTTAACCTTTGCAATGACCAACCCAATTATATTTTCAATGACAAACTTGCTTGGAAGTCCCACTTAAAAGTATCTTCTCGCCGATATCACACCAAAGGCATCTTGCATATGGAGTCAAAATAAGATATTAATGGTTTCTGAATGCTTACTACAATCACACCCCAGGAAGGGGAAAGACGGAAATAATCACATTTCCTTTCAAACATTTCATAAGTGATCATTTCCAATTTGACAAAGAAACACCTGAATGCTAACGATGCAAGATTCCTGAAAAAATCTAAATGAAGCACACAGGTGGGGTGGCGGTGGGGTGGCGTACCCTGGCTAGTCAAATTGGAGAATAAATTTCAGAAAATAATATAAAGGGGGATCTAACTTCTAAAACCTCTTTGCTAATTTTGGAGTGTTCAAATAAATGTTCTCAATAATAGTCCATAAAGATTTTGACTCAAAAATCTAATTGTCCCTTGAATCTCTTCCAAAATGCAAAATTCCAACTGACATGCCCTTAACTGGGAGGTCCTACCACCCACCTCCAGGTAAACAAGAAAATAAAAAACTCTCCAGTGTCTTAGTTAAGTTGTGTGTCGAAATTAAACAAATAAACAAATGCTTCAAGTTAATTACTAAAATGAGTGAAAGAACTTCTGTAATTAGTAATTGCCACATCTAACTGGTATAAAATTGAAGGCATGTACCTGCCAAAGAGATTCATCTGTATTCGTGTTAGGTCGCCTTCGTAGTAACAAGGTCTCCCGAACCCATAAAGCTTGCTTCCAGAACTCCTCATAGTCATAGTCCTTCCACTTGGAACACTCTGGTATTTTCCCAATTGCAGGATTATCAGAATGCTTGGCAGCATATCTTAGCCAGTTTAACATTCTTGCCAAAGATTGAGATTCGTGTTTCCTCTTCCGAGTAATAATCTCATTTCCTCCAACACCCATGGTCAACTCAGCATCACAGTCATTCTTCGCACTGAATTTTCTCTCCTCACTATTAAATTTCTCCAAAACATTGTTCACCTTGCAAATGACTTCCTCAACAGCTTTTTTGGCTGAGATCCCATGATTGTCCTCCACCATAGGAAAACTCCCATACTCATCATCTGCAACTTTGTCAGTAAGATTATGTATTTTGTTAACAATTTTCTTCCTTGACGGCGTTTCACTATCATTGTTTACGACACAAGATTTTCCTTTGTAATTGCTAATTTGTCTATTTGAAAAACCATGCAATTCATTATCTCCATTCTCACCTAGCCTCTTGGCTGATGTCCCAGAGTCATTGTTAATGCCAGGTTTCCCATGCATATAGTTACTGGATCTCTCGATCTTCATGCATTTCACAAGTAACATTGCCAGTGCTCTGTTGGGCCAATCGCAAAAAACAATTCTCGCAGTTACTATTATCTGGATTTATGTGCTTCCCGTATCTGAAATACTCCGGTTGACAAATATCGCCAACTTTTTCTTGCTCCTCTGGCCATTCCCATAACGAGTCTCTTAGCTTTGTCTCCAACTCTCTGGACCATAAATCCAATTTTGGCAAAACTCCACTTTTCCCATACTCCATATTATCATCCTTAAAGATATGCCGCAACCATTGATCCAACTCATTCAAGTATTTGAAATAAATCAGCTTAATTAATGGAATGACCCCAAAACTCAAACCACATTCCTGCACAACAAAACCCCATTCCTTGTCTCTGGAGACAGATTCATATCCCCCTATTTTCCTCACTACCCAAAATAGTTTAAATAAATCCACCACTCTCCCATCGCCACACACTGCTGGAATAGGCCTAATGCATTTGCTTGTCGACTTATCTCTAAGAAAAGCCACAAGAACCTGATCAAACAAGACCCTTAGCCTCTCCTTACTAGTTTGAAAACGACACTCCTCTATTGGAATATCAAGACTGTAAGACGTAGCAGTATGCTCTTCAACACTTTCAACTTTGCGCAAATTTAGATAATTTCTTAAATTCGACCATCCTTCCATTAACTTCAATTTTTTCTCCTCTTCTCTATGAAAATTTCACAATATTGTCCTGGCGAATATGTAATATTGCGAATAGAAATAAATACCTATCAACATCAATCAAATCAGAGTAATAATTAAATCGAAACTGACAAATGCTAGTTGACAAATAAATTATAAAGGCGGCAATTCATTCAAGCTATGCAGTAAAGAAAACTCTGTTTATGTATGTAACAAGTAGCAATTTACCTTAGAGCTCTTAGATTAAAAATCTGTCCGACATCAAAGAATACAGGTATTTGGCATGTATTATGTATGTATCTATGGTTTTGAATACAGAAAATCTACAGCTAGATTTAGGGGTGTTGGAATTTTCAGGTTTTATGATAAGATGGCATTTTTGACATCTGTGTGGGAATCTGAAAGTCGGATATACTTGTATGGATGCGGGAAAGTATAAGGAGGAGATCAGATTAGAGGATGGAAAGGGGAAAATCGGAAAGAAAGTTTTTCAGCTGCTTTTCCGACAAGAGCGACAATGAGAATTACAGAGTGAGTTTTGAAAAATTGCAAATGTTTAATGATAATTCCAATGCTAATATACGGTTGTGCGGTGAATCTCGACTGATATACAGTGAATTGGAATCAAGGACTTATGATGTAAATGTCAAGCGTAAGATTGAAACGGAGGAATATAAAAATAACTGTGAAAATTAATTGATAGTCATTTATTTCTTTTCCTTTTTTTTCATGCTACTAGAAAAAATAATCTCCTTTACTATAAGTAAGATGAGGGGCAGTGTGATGTAATTGTGGTTTAAAATGTGTAATCATATTTTAAAATGAATGAAACTATAATTGACTAATTAATTAATTGTCAAAATAAAGGGGGATTTATTATTTTTTTTAATAAAGGAAATTTTATTATCACGGTAAAAGCAATTACACAAACAAACCGACTTGTCGGCTGTAAAAACACGACAAACAAACCACTACAACAGACACACCCACACTTAGGGATGTATAACGAGCTGGCCGGCTCGAACAGCTTGTGGCCGGGCCCATAAAAAGCCCGAGCTGAGCCGGCTCGTGGCTCGTTTAAGACGAGCCCGAGCTGGGCCGGCCAGCTTGACTCACCGAGCCAAAACGGGCCAGCCCGTTAAAACCCTATCAAACTTAGGTAAGAAAAAAATTTTAAAGAAAAGCCGAGCCGGCCCAGCTCGGCTGGAAAAAGGCCCAAGCCAAAACTCAATTCGAGCTTAATTTTCACGGTTAAGCTGAGCCGGGCTTTGACTTGAGCTTTTTAGGCTCGATATTAAAAAAGACCAAGCTGAGCCCGAGCCCGAATTTTGGCGAGCCAAGCCGAGCATTGACATGCCTACCCACACTCAAAACAAACAGAAAGCACACTAAAAGTAGAACAAACCAAGCAAACACACTAGACTCAAACAAACAGACCGAACATCATAACACAAACAGACCCACTACATTTCGCCAGCACCAATACCAACAGACATACTTGACTTAACACAACCAGCCTCTCAAAATTCCCACAGCACAAATGAATTCAATCGGCCAAACAGTAAGGACCATCACCCACGGCAAAATCACCCCATTTCATGGCACGAAGTCAATATCTTCATCATGAAGATTGTCACAACCAAGCCTCCGAACACGAGCATTAGTGAAAACAAAAAATAGGCAGAGTTTTCCTTTTGGATACGATTGAAGAATAGTCGTCTGCCAAGCTGTCTTTGAGGAGTATAGAGGAATATCACTTTGAAAATGTTGAAATCTTCTAGCACATCCAGCAAGATAGGATCTGGGATACATTCATGATGCTCCTCCTCAAATATTTCAGCACTCAGAAGTGTTTCTTTCATGTCCAAGAAAGAAGACGGTCGTGGGTACAAAGCCTTTGCGTATGGATACGGTTCAAGAATAATGTCAATTACCGCCTTTAGGTGTACCTTAGAAGAGTAACAATTGCCTTGTTTGTTAGTCCATTGTGAGCATCTCTAAAAAACACATCAAGCAATCGAGGTTCCAAGGAGACATTGCAAAAATCCAAGTCGATATCATTTCGTTCCGCAACAAAGATGAACGTAGCATGTTCAATGAGGAATATGCAGACTTTAGGAAGAGATACGGACTGGGCATAAGGCACCTTGTTTGGAACTATCACTTTAATCCACAGAGGGAGCGGCTGATCCAGTCGAAGAACTCCACGGGCAGACAAGAAGGAAGCCATAGTTTATGAGAGAAGCATAGAAAAGAAGATAAGAGGGCTAGAATGTGCTAAGAATAGGAATGAGATTCAAATGAATAGATAGAAGTTCCATAGGGCAGATGAGAAATAAATACCGAAGAGATCACCATAAGGATTTGCCATCTCTGATAAGAAAAGCTCTAGAGACAACTCGAAGGTAAGTGGCAAACTGACAGAGGGCAGAAGAACCTGGGGTTCCGAGTGAGATCAGAAGGGAAAGGGGGTAGCAAGGGAGTATTCATTGCAGTCAACCTATTAACCCACCAGCGTAAAGAAGGGTTGGTCACCCTTTTCTTTTTCTTGTATAACAGCTTCAGCAATGTAAGACGGGCATTCGGACGGCTTGGAATTTTTGGTAGTTTTTGTCTTGAAACCTTCAAGAGCGAAAAGATAGGCAATAGAATTACCTTCCTTGTAGATATGATGATATGAAATATTTAGATCCTTTGTCAGAATTTGGATATTTCTGATAATATAAAGGTACTTCCAATGTCCCTCTTTGATGTTCTTAAGGATGAGAACTGCTTCAATGCAATCCATTTCAATTAGAATATTCAGTTCTTTGCATTTGAGGCAAGATGCCAAACCAGAAAGAATGGACTCAAGGACCGCTTCAAGTAGACATCCTTCCTTCCAGTAGCATTGAAAACCAGCAACCAAATTACCAATCTCATTTCTCATCAAACCTCCTCTAAAGATAGAACCAGATTCTTCACACCTAAAGCCTGCCACATTTATCTTGAGGAAGCCAGGTGGAATTTTGATTCCTCTAAAAAGAATCCACTTTTTCCTTTGAACCTTAATTTGCACCTTGATCTCCTCTGCATAATTTTCACATTGCTTGTCCTTTATCAAATTCGCTGAACTCAAATCAAAGATCATGTTTTCCACTCTCCTAATAATATTTTCAGCATTCATCATAATGTCATTATGCTTAGCATTATTTCTATTGAGCCAAATGTACCAAAAAACCAGAATAGGAACAATAGCTCTGATATGTCCCACCTTACTAAATTCTCCCGATAAGATCCAATGCAGCAACATACCATGGGTGGAGCAAATATAGGAACTTGGAATCCTAAATTTTCCGAGGAAATAATCCCAACCCCTTCTAGCAAGCTTGCTATCTGTGAATACATGTTCAATAGTTTCACTCTGGGAACAATATTGGCACTTAGAGACAATACACAGATTCAATCTTTTACTAATCACCATATCAACTGGAATCCAACATTTCCAAAGTTTCCACATAAAAATACTAATCTTGGGAGGTATGGATTTGTGCCGAATAATAGCACAAGACAATTGTTTAGTGCTAGCCTTTCTCACAAGATTCCAAGCATTTTTAGTGAAAAAAGTGCCAAAAGAATTAGCTTTCCAAATAGCTAGATCTTTTCTTGAGGTATCCAAAGGAATCAGTTTGATGTGATCAGCCACTTCATGAGGGATAAAGTCAGTTAACTTTCCAAAATCCCATTGGCCATTGTTGAAAAACTCCTTGATGGTACAATTGCTATAAGTATAGGATAGAAATCTGTCTTTCAATATTTCTTACCCTAACCATTGATCTATCCAGAAGGAAATATTTCCTTCTCCAACCTCCCAGCCAATGAAATTTTCCGCAGTCATTTCACAGCCTTTGATCCTCTTCCAAATACTAGAATCTGTGGATTTAACTGAAATGAGAGACAGATGATTGTTCTTGCAGTATTTATCATGCATCAGCTTAGCCCAAAGACTCCCCTTAGTTCTGAATTTCCACCCAAGTTTAATTGAGAAGGAATCAATGAGCTCTTGAATTCTCCTAATACCAACACCACCTTCCATTATAGGTTAACATATGTCACTCCATTTTGCCCAATGGAGTTTTCTTTCTTTAGCAGAATCACCCCAAAAGAATTTTGCAAGTACAGCCTCAATTTCTTTTAGGGGGGTTTACGGCTTGTAATGTATAAATTGGGATACAGGATAGCACACTCGTGATAAGAGGGATTTATAATCTGTATTTATTTATTTGAAATTAGAATTATAATCTGTTTAGTAGTAGTGCAAGTCTGAACAGATACATTTTGCTGACACATAGTGCAATGTACTACAAATAGATATATTCCATTGACACACAACACAAACAAATCAACAATATAATAAATTAATCAACAATACAAACTCTTATATAAGGGATTACAAACTACAGTGAAATATAGATAAACCTTCATATAGAGAGAATTTAATATGGCACTCTAGGTCTCAGGGCCTTAACCTTAGTAAAGGGGAATTTATTGTTTAATGTTTTCATTGTGATGTATGATAGAGATCATTATCACTGATGACAAAAAAAATAAAAAATAAAAAAACAAATCATTCACATCAATTCCATCTAATCTCTACGTCTCAAATATATAGTGGATTGTTCCAGATACATAATCATGTTTCTAACTTAAGGATTTTTTTTTTCTTTTTACCAAAATAATCTTATTTAATATATACTTCATTCGTCCTATAAAGATAGTTCACTAGTTATTTTCTCAAAGCTAAAGAATGATGGTTAATATTAAAATATTAAATTTTACTTGTATTTTTCTATATATCTCATTAGTTGTTTGAAAATACTTTCAATTCATAGGTAGTTGGCTTGAAGTAATAATAACAAATAACAAATATATTAATTAGAAGCATATATAAAAATGAAAAATTAAAGAGATGCTCAATATGGTGAGTGGACTATCTTTTTAAGACATGCAAAAATACTCTCTTTCGTCCATATTATTTTGATCTCATTTGTTTTTTTACAAAGATTAAAAAATATGTTGGAAAGGGACACTTTATGATCCGTGTTCCTAATGTGCCTTTATTTAATTAGTAAAATTCAAAATTGATAGTTATAATTAACGTATTAAATAGGGATATATTTGTAAAATAATGCAAAATAGGCTTTTAAATATAAAACTGAGACCATGTATTTGAGACATTTTAAAAAAGAAGATGTGACTAAATAATTGGGACCATTGGACTCATCTTTGTGGGATGGAGTGAGTATTTAGAAGTAACTAGTTATTTTACCCATGCGTTACACATGATAATAATACCAGATAATTATAATCAATTCAAAAAGATTAAACATGATTGGATAAAAAAGATTTAAGCTATAATATTTGATCGTTTATGTATGTATAAAGAAAAATAATAGCTGTAATACAATATTTTTCATTAATGAAGTTAAAAAATGGTCTATACAAAAAACCTAAGAAAAAATTGAAGAAAAATTTTGGAGTTTGTATTAAGTTGGCAGTTTATAGCATACGAGAAAATATGTTACATCTGATAAACATAGTTAGAATAAATGATGAATGATAATACATATATTGATTGATCATCTTTAACACAGATAATAATTTTCAAACATTTTCAATTTATAACCCTCGAAATATCCATATAAAATTGTCTATAGTGAACATCAACTTTTTCTACAAAATGCATATGTGATTTATTGCTTCCCTTTTTTAAAATTTTTGTAATATGTATTAATGATATCTAATTTTTTTTAACATATATAATCTACAGACTAAATATTTTAATATGTTAACATAAATTAATCAGTGTTTAAAAAACTGAATGGTAATGACCAATTCAATTGGAAAAATTAGGAATTTGCTAATACTGAAACTAATTTGGAAAGCAATCTGACGGTGTGACATAAAGATGTATACGGTTACTGTTCACCGGTTCACAATAAACTTTTTTTCAATAATGATCTATTAAAATTTTAAACTTTTGGGAAATTCAAGGCTCATAAATTAAGGCACTATTATGCATAACCCTTCTCTAAGTAGCTTAATATAGACCTACATCCTCAATTCTTTTCACTAAATAATCAATGTAAGATTCCTTTTTTCTATGCCCAAAGTCACATTTCCAATAGCCCTTAAACTATAATATTGGATCGTTTACGTTTGTGTAAAAAAACAATATATGCGCTACCAATAATACAATATCTTTCATTAACGAAGATAAAAAAAAGGCCTCCCAAAAAAGAAACAACGGAAAACATTGAAGAAAATTTGCGAATACTGGTACCAATCCGAAAAACAATATGACGGTGTGAGATAAAGACGGGTACGGTTCACCGATTCACAATAAACTTTTTTTTCCAATAATAATCCATTAAAATTTTAAACTTTTTAGAAACTCAAGGCCCATAAACTAAGGCCTTACTATAAATCCCTTCTCCAAGTAGCTTAATATAAGTGTACATTCTCAATTCTTTTCACTAAATAACTAATGTGAGATTCTCTTTTTATGCCCAAAGTCATATTTTTTATGGCTCTTAAAATTAAAAGGAATAGAATTTCAACATTATTTTAAAATATACTTCAAAAAATTATTTTAAGCAAAAATTAATTTTATTTTTAATTATTTAATTAAAATCGGTCCGATGACCTTAAACTGCTAGCTTTTCTGATTCGATGACATGTTCGATTTTCTAAACATTGCCGAATATTGGAACTAATTCGGAATCTATCTGACGGTGTGAGATAAATTGAAACCAAAAATTAAAAAAATCAATCGAAAATAAAATTGCTCAAGAGAAGAAGTGGAAAGTTGAGTGAGAAATATTTGAGAAAGTTCATAGATATGATGAGTTCTATTAGAGAAATGAAGGAAAATGTGGATAAAGAAACAGAGATATGTTTGGATAAAACGAAATTTGATTTAATAATTAAAATTAAAAATTGAAAAATATAGTGATAATAAAAAGTTAAAACAAACATATCTATAAATAATATAAAAAGGGGAAATGAAAGATAAAAAAGGGAATCTATAAATCGGCAATAAATTAAAAAGGTAAATAAAATTAAAAAGTAGAATGAAAATCAATGGCTAAGATTATTATATTAAACCAATGGTCATGATGAGATATTATGATTTAGCAAGTGTTTTGGACGGGAAAAATGAAATAGAAACTCAATTGCTTTAATGTATATATATTTTAAGTATACTCCAAAAAAAAAATTAAGTAAAAATTAATTTTATTTTCAATTATTTAATTAAAATCGATTTGATAACCTTAAACTATTAGATTTTCTGATTCGATGACAGGTCTGATTTTCTGAACATTACTGAATATTGGAACTAATCCGGAAGATATCCTACGGTGTGAGATAAATTGAAACCGAAAATTAAGAAAATCGATCGAAAATAAAATTGCTCAAGATAAGGAGTGAAAAGTTTAAAGGTAGAGTGAGAGAGATTTGATAAAGTTCTTAGATATGATGAGTTCTATTAGAGGAACGAAGCTAAATGTAGATAAAGAAAGAGATATATGTTTGGATAAAATCAAATTTGATTTGGTAATTAGAATTAAAAATTGGAAAATATAGTGATAATAATAAGCTAAAACAAACATATTTATAAATAATAAAAAAATGGGAAATAAAAGGTAAAAAAGGGAAATGAAAGATAAAAAAAATGTGAATCTATAAATCGATAATAAATTAAAAAGGTAAATAAAATTAAAAAGTAAAATGGAAATCAATAGCTAAGATTAATATATTAAACCAATAGCTAAGATGAGATATTTTGATTTAGCAAGTGTTTTTAGCGAAAAAAAAGTGAAATAGAAACTCAATTGCTTTAATGTGTGTGTTTATATAGATTATAATTGCACATGTCATTAAAGGCTCATTATGATGGCCAAAATAACAATAATCAAAAACACAATTTATAGGCACTCGTTGTCATACATTTCCCTTCTTTTTCGAGATATGATCGTTAAGTAGTCAAGCAAAAATAACACTAGTTGATTTTCGATTGCAAAACATATGCATTTTTGTTTATTTAGGTTGCAAGCCATAGGTCACAAGAAAAGAAAATCAACCTTTACTAATCAACCTTTACTAATCATTGTATTCAACATGTGCGATGTTACAAACCGATAATCAACTTGTTTGGTTTATATCTGTAATTTGGATAGAACTTGGGAGCTCCAATTCCGTTAGATAGAGGGGGATGGAGATTTATTTAATATGGGATGGAATGGACAGACACGTAGAATGAAATCAACGGCCAAAAGTGGATGTTAAAAATGGTATAAATAATAAATAAAATCATTGGAATAGATGGGCACGATCTGGTGTAATGAAATCAACAGTAAAAGAATATGTTAAAAATGGTATAAATAATAAATAAAATGATAAACAATTAATTGTTTAGTGTATATAAATAAGAAAAAATAGATTAACTAAATAAGTAATGAAATGAATGGATACAATTGAACTTTGAAGGATGAAATGAATGGTCAATACCTGTTTTAGCAAGTGAAAATAGGCGGGAAAACAAAAATAGTAATGACATTAGTATTATGTAATAGTAATAGTAATAACTATTAGTTTCATTAAATAATAGTATGTTGAAAAAATTATTCAAAAAATTTAAACTATATATATGGGACGAATGAGTACTTGATATACTCATCCTAGTGAGGTATGTTCATCTCATCAGCTAGCCTTAAATCCATCCAATAATTTGGTGTGTTCATCTCATCAGTTAGCCTTAAATCCATTCAATAATTTGAAGCTATTGTTAAAATTGAAAGATTAACCATGTGATGATATTAAGTAATAGGATTAATTTCACATATCGTCCTTAACTTTTAGGGTTAATATCGGCTGGGTTCACAATCTTCTTTTTTACCCGCTGGGTCCTTAAATTTTCATTAAATCACACAAGTAGTCCCTTTTAATGGTTTCCGTCAATTTTACCGTTAACTCCTCGAATAAATTACCATTATATCCCTCATCATTTTAAATTAAGAAACAAAAATTTTTTAAAATGTAGAAAAATATAAAAATTTTAATTTTTTAAAAAGAAAGAGGAAAAAGGTGGTGTGGGGTGGAAACTCCCCCTTTTGGCTACCGGAAATGGCTGTCATTTCCAGTAGCCATTTTGGGGGAGAGAGGGGAGGGAGTCTCCCCATGTGCTGCCAAAGGGCTGTCGGGGGGAGTCTCCCCCCTTTGTTTCAAAAAATTGCAGTACTTTGTTGCCATCAATGGCTGCCAAAACATCTCTAGCACATTTCTTGCAGCTTGCTGTTAGTTTCGGCAGCCCTTTTTCTTTTCTTTTTTTTAAAATAAAATATTTATATTTTTAAAATTTTTGTTTTTTAAGTTAAAATGATAAAGGACATAATGATAATTTATTTGATGAGTTAACGATTAAATTGACAGAAACTGTTGAAACTATATGTGCGACTTAATTAAAGGTTAGAGACCCAGCGGGTTGAGAAAAAAAGTTAGGGATCCAGCCGATACTGACCCACAAAGGTTGAGGACAATATGTGAAATTAACCCTATATTCGATTTGATGTGTTAAGAATTGTTTCGAAACAATAAAAATAAATTTGAGATCTTGAAGCATGAACGCTAGACTTGAATTCTTTGCAAGCTGGGAGAAGAATTCAATTCAGGTTTAAACTATTGCCACCTATTGACAGCTAAGAATTAGTTACCAATGAAATGGAAAACTCAATTTTGATTTGAATTCCAATCCAGCGACAACTAAGCTCGATGTGTCAATAACGGTGGAGGATTTCTACCTCCGTCAGTTATAGAGAAGCCATCGCAAAAAGTCACCACTAGAAAGAGCAAAATTCTAAACTTGGCATTCTAAGTGCTCGTTGAAGTTTGTTAAAGCGGATGATAGTTTGAAAGCGGTAGAGTCTAGTGAGCACTCTTTAGTAGTATATGATGTCATAACGGCACTAGACATTGACATGTCATAGCATCAGCTACTGATATGAGTATATTAACATTCCTACCTATCTAATAACACCAAAGGTCTAGTGTTTGATAAAAATCAGAGTATTCTTTTGGTCGTAATGGGGGTTCAACGTAACTAAGATATTTGATGTTTGAACAATTTTTCATATAGTGGTGAATCTCTTATTTTGATAGCATGTGGTTAGGGTGATGTTTTGGGCTAATCTAGAAAGCTATCTAGGTTGATGTCTTAACATTATGACATATTTGTCTAGAATTGAACAATAGAAGAAACACATTGGAGAAACAAATATATTCAATTTCAAAAGACCAAATCATTGTTGCACCTAGAAAGAATTTGTGATAAAAAATACCTTTTGATGAACGTTGAGAATTCTAAATTCTGTTTGACTAGCTAGAGAGGTACAACGCTTGTCACAGTAGTTGTCCAATTGTCCAATATCTAACAGCAATCCACAAGGAAAGAATAAATTTGAAACTCCGCAATTACAAATAATTCAAAGCATTCGAAGTGGATTTAGAGAGCATGTTTAGGGTTTACTTTCTACAAAAGTCTCCAAACCCCTGAGACTTGTATTTATGGTTTGTAAAAAACTCTATTCATATTGGGGTTTCATAAGCCTAACTAAATAGGTCAATAAATTAATCCTAATTTAGGGGAAAATTACACTAATTACTTGCATCTTATAATTATTTTCAATTTTTTCTTTCAAATATTTTTTATCCCCAAAAAATACGTACTTTTTTTTTATCCATTTTATTTGTTTTTCTATTTATTTTATTTTTTTATTTATCTAACCCACCGCAGCATGCCGCAACCACTCACCATCGCCCCGCACGCGTCGGTGAATTTTCTGGCGCTAACTGTCTGGTCGTTGATGAATTTTTTGACAAGCAGCCAGTGAGAATTTCTGATGTCGACAAGTGTTTCAACTAGTTTTCTGATTATCCATTTTTCTTCTTTTTTTCTTTCATTTTTCTTTTTAGTTTTTCTAATGTGGTACATGTACCAAGATTGTGATAATCTTTGTTACATGAATTATAATGTGTAACACAGTATGTTTTCAATATCTGCCTTAAAATTGCAATATTATATATACAATATAACATCTATTATTCGTGTAACAAAGTCAAAGTGTGCTACATATAGTGGTGGCAGAAAAACTCGATTTACACCGAAACTCGTTCCCTCACGACGCTCTTCCGATGGTTAAAAATAAAATTATGTTAGTTAAAATT
Organism: Nyctanthes arbor-tristis; assembly: GCA_963692815.1. Classification (NCBI taxonomy): domain Eukaryota; kingdom Viridiplantae; phylum Streptophyta; class Magnoliopsida; order Lamiales; family Oleaceae; genus Nyctanthes; species Nyctanthes arbor-tristis. The sequence goes on along the minus strand of CAVNYN010283230.1, from coordinate 17,976 downwards.
ACGTTACACAAAATTATGTTACACAAGTTAGAAGAGTGTCACACACATTGTTATACAAATTTTATTATGTAACATAAGTTATTACATGAATTTAAAATAGTGTAACAACCTTTGCTACATGAATTAAAATGTATAGTATACAATTGTTTTTGTTAACATACATTGATAAATGAATTAAAAATAACATGCATTGTTAAGCAAATTACATTATATTTATTTTATTACACGAATTTAAAAAAAGGTAACATAAATTGTCGCATGAATTTTTTTTAAAAAGAAAAGAAAGATGAAAGAAAAAAAAAAGAAAGAAAAAAAAAATGAAGAAACTGGAAAAAGAAAAAGGTTAATTGCATTCCTACTACAAAATATAATATGTGCACCACATTTTAATTGTATAAAGAGGTCTACAACTTTATTTATGACTCAATTATGCCCTCAAGTTTTTTGTACCATTTTTTGTAATAAATTTTTAACTGGTTAGGTAAATAATAGTTTATACTTCCTCCGTCCCAAAAAGATGATCATATTCATTTTTTTCACATAAGTTAAGAAATGTTCATTTAATCATAAATTTTAACAACATTTCCATATTATACCCTTTTATTTATTAATTATTCTACTTTAATAATTCTATTTTTTTAAAATTATGCACATTAAATATGGACATATTAAGAGAGCTAATATTTTAACTAAAATCGGACTATATTTTGAGACGGATGAAAAAAGAAAACTGGATCATCTTTTCGGACATAGTACATAGTGTTGTTTGAAATTAAAAATAAAATTAATGCTTCTTATTCGTTCTATATTTTGGTTATTTAAAATTAGAAGTAATTTGATGTCAAAATAAAGAAAATGTTTAGACAAAAAAATATCTATATAGAAAAAATATACAATTAGTGGAAGATTAACGATAAAAATTGAAGGGACAAAAAGTTAAGGATGCATTTACAATAAAAAGTAAATAATAAAGACCTTTAAAATAATTTTCATGTGGGGTACCCAACAATATTTGTAATATGAATATAATTAGCCATAGAAAAAGAGGAATAAGAAAAAATGAAAAAGAAGAGGAAAAAATCACTTGTGGTGGGCAACGGAATCTCGCCAACGGTAGTGGGGATTGTAATATGTATATATTAAAAATAATAATAAATAATAAAAATAAAATAAAGAAACCAGCTATATCTGAAGTTTTAAAATGTTAGAAAGTAAGTTTGGTAATAGTTTCCGAAATTAAGGACTTAATGAAAATTTCCTATCCGATTAATTAATTAATTTGGCCCCGCCAAATCAGATTCAACTACTTGGACCTTAAACATTAATTTCACACTTTCATTTAGTGATACGTCATCCATCACACACTTATGGTTATCACCATAAACGATGAATGAACAATATTATTCAAGCTGAAATGATAAAAACATATAGTCATCTCAAAATTTAAAGTTTTCCACCATTTCTATTTTTAAATGACATTACTGTGTTAGATAGTTGGGTAAGAGTGGCCTTACAACCTACCATATCACATTCTAGGACACATACCATGTAGGATTACATACTCGTAACATAAAAAATAATATACTAATACTAAGCATCTCTCTACTGAAATTACCCTATTTAAAATGGTAAGAACATCTCCAGTAGATTTGCTCAAATTTGGGAGTATCCTTTCCCCCAAGTTTGAGGGAAACCCAATTTGCATTTTAAGGGTTTCTCCCAATTTTAGAAGCTTATTTTTTCTTATTATTTTTTTTAATTCTAAAAAATGAAAATCATACTTATTTATATATTCATTTGATGTAATTTAAATATGAATGTCAAATGGGATTAAAAAAATATTAAACAATAAAAATAAGATTAGAAATAAAAATAAATTACGTAAAATGTTTAGTAATAATAATTAAATGGTAACAAAATATGGGTGTGAATTAGATTTTAGAAAAACAAAATAAAACAAAAAATGGTATTTCCTAATTAAATAATGACATTTATGTAACTTTGAAATGAATGATCAGGTATATGTTTTGGAGCGACATAGGCCAGTAGTAGCTGCGTGTGGACGACCTATCTACCGTTAAGCCTGCATATATTTATGTTTGTGACATCAAAAGATCATGTAAAATTTACCAAATCACAAAAATGAGATTCTATATTTGCACTTACTTACTGAAACACAATATGATATGTCGTTTTATAAAGATAAAAAATTAAAATAATGTAAAATAGAATTAAATTTTATGAGAATGTGTAACACAATATTCTACGTTAATTTACAAGGAAAAAAAATTAAATTAATTTAAAATAGAATTAAATTTCATGAGAATGTGTGGTTAAATTTATATATAGTACAATTAAGTTCTATCAAATATGTACATATGATTGTTTTGACTACATTCTATTCTTAAAACTGATTTAAAAGTGAGTTATATATGATGTAAATGCATTCTATGTAAATACATTGTGTAAGATTTTTGTTAAGCGTAACATCATTCAAGACTAGGGGTGATAACTTAATAACTTTTATTTTTCTTTTTTGAAAAAAGATAAAAATAACAATAGTGTAGCATATCACCCCCAACAAAAAAATTAATAATAAAAAATAATAATAATAAAAATAATAACAACAACAATAATAATCATCATCAAACTTGGAACCCTTTAACACAATCCATTACGATTAGTCAATTTTCAAATCAAACCAAGGTTTGAAGATTTTGTAACCAACCCAAACCAAACACTTATTATTATTATTTTTTTTTTTTTGAAATTCAATTTTGATTTAAATCGTAGTATATCTCAGCAACATAAGAGCAACAACAGCCGAACAAATTAAACATAAGGCATCTTCATAAAAAATCTTAAATTGGAACTTTTAAAAATAAATCTTATTATTAAAACTAGTCGAATTTAACAAAGTTCAGCCAAAATTTGTCGAAATAACATATCTAATATCCAGACAAGCAAACACAAGGTAGAGATAAAAGATGCTATCTAATGCCTAGTAATTTCCTCTGTGAGATTGATATCCAGAAATCCTACCATACAAATGAATCCAATCAAACATATCACCCGCCTTTCACCTATATTTTGCTAAAGCTGCCAAAAACTTTGGGAAGGACCCAGTTGCTGGTATTTGCAACAGATAACCTGGAGAATCAAGCTGGTAAAAAGCCAATGCATTTTTCTTTTGTTTGTATTTTTATCCACCCATTTCAAAACCTGGCTCCCAATTTGGAACTTCTTAACCTTCCGGGTAGCGTGTATGTACACCAAGGATGTAAAGTTAACTATGTACTTCTATGAATATATTTCATCCTTTCAAACTTTCTTTTCGATTTTTTTTTCCCTACCTATAGAAATCCAAAGCAAAAGAATAAACAAGTATCCAAAGACAAAACAAGCTAACTACAGGAAATTGAATGACTGAAATTGGAACCAAAATCAGCGTGTTCACCACCTCACTCTGTACCCCAAAGTTGAGACTCTGACTACAGTGAAACTATCAACCGATGACGGGGCTGAAAACCATTGTCTGCATCCACAAAAAATATAAATTTTCAAGGTAACAGACCATATTGTTAGTAATAACAATTACAGCGCAGGATAGACCTGATCACAAATTGGACATGTTTCACTCCTTTCCATCCATTCGAGAATACAAGCAAGGTGAAAATGATGATCGCATTTGGTAATGATTCTGGGGTTTTCAGAGTCATATTCTGCAGGAAGACACAAGAAACCAGTGTTAGTTTTTCCAAGACCAAATACATCGGAGTGAATTAAGTAGGCACTTAATGATTTTGACCTCACCTTCAAGACAAGTGGGGCAAACGTCTTCCTCATCCTCTAACACAGTAACAACTTCAATGGACTTTTGGACTGTATCTGCTTTTTTATCCTCAACTTGCTTTGTGACTTCCAACTCATTATTATTGATTTGCATCTTTTCATTAGAATCCAGGTTCTTCACTTTGGAGTCCAATGTGCTAACAGAGTTTGTGTGATCAATAGACTCGGTGGGGGGTGTGGTTTGCCCAACCACTTCACCCTTTTGCCTGGTACCTTCTCGGTTCCCGGGAGTAGATGGGCGTCCTATAACTGTTTCATAAGGAATTGGGGCAGGTGGTGGCCGGTAAGTATCCGGGATGGAAGTGTCTAGATTTGGATCAACCAAAAGCCCAGTAGAGAGACCGGAGACTGCTGCACAGTGAGACGACAGGGGTTCATGCTCCTCTGACACTCTTGGATTCTACAAGCAAGTATGATTCAACAATATTAGAAGAAGAGATTGACAGGAGTCCTAGCAAGATTATTTCTCATAGTGAGATAAATGGTTTGGAACAGAACCAGATTAGAAAGAAAAGAAATAATACAGAACACAGTTAAAACTTAAAACCAAGCAAGCAAACACCTGAAAGATATATGTTTCAACAGAAAATATATGCACGCTTATGTTTGCTAATTCCCAAGTTTAACCACTTGAAGGAAGAGTGTCAAAAGTCAAAAGGCAAAGTTCTAAAATCCGTGCAGGCACAACAGATCTGGTAGAGAACAGGTGTTCAAGGCCATAGAGTATCGATTGAACTTGAATCTAAGGTAAATCAGAACATGAACATGTTGCTGATTTGTTAATCTGCATAGGATTCCAGACAATAACCATGTCAAGAATAGAAATCATTTTGAACTTCATACGTTGTTTGCTGGTGAGCCTTCATGTTGCCTTAAATGAACAGAGAAAAGATTAACGAATATCAATATTCCTAACAAATGTTCCGAAAGTTAATTACTTTCATTCTTCATTAACATAAAATACTTGTAAATTGTCATCCTACACTATGCAAATAAGCTAAAATTAAATAGGCATATATTACTTTTACCCAACATAATCTATATTGACTTTTGCCTTTCATTTTATAAACTGGTGCACCTTGAGAATTATCTTCCATATTTTGACATTTTCTGCAGCAACATCTCATGCTGCTTTTGAAAACTCTCAAGAAAGTATTAGGAATCCCCTACATTGCAATCTTTGTCCCTTTATTGAATTCAACAATAAGCTAAATATTTATAATACATATCGATTCTTGGATACCATGCCAAGGATAAACCATGTTAACCATCCTTGTATGCTGTTATAACATTAACAAACTATCATTTCTCAAACTTTAGATCCCGAAAAGAAACACTTACAAAATAACATTGGGAATTTGGAATAAGTCAGGAAAAAGAAAGACAGAGCACTTTCTACTGATATCGAGGAAAATATAAACAAAAAAGGTCATTCTGTCATTGGTGACCAGAAGTTTGAGGGCAGACTACCATACTCCATCACATACTTCTCTAATTTTTAGCAGTCTGACATAAAAGTAAAAAAACTGTTATTGATCAAAGATATCATCTTTCAAAACATATACAAAATGAAACATCCTGTGAAACTAAACCTAATATGCAATGTCAGCATTAATACTTAATGAAAACTATGAAATATCTCAAAGAGAACACAGACCATAAACCCCGTTTTGGATGAACCTTCAGATAATATTAGATTGATGCAAAACAACATCAGGTAGAATCAAGAGATGCACTCACTTGATAGATCGGTGGTGAGTTGTTGATTTCAGCAGTTTTAGACTCACAGCAACAGCAGCCACCCATCTCTGTGGAATTATACTTTCTAACTCACCTGGCTACTGGTACTTTGCTCATTGTTTTCTCATCTCTATGTATGAAAAGAAAATATCATCATGCCAATAAAGAGAAATAACCATTATCAAAGGTAAAATAGAATTAGAAGCATTGTTTTGATAATTGCTAACAAAATGAATCGAACAAGAAGTAGTATCGTCATCTCTTCTATCTTATTTGCCTATGCGATGTCAAATGTTAATAAAATAACTCTAACTTTTCAAGTTCAACCAGAAATTCTGATGCAGATGCTTGAGAGTGCTAATCGTTTTGCTCAGAACCAGTATGATTAGAAAAACTAAAAGTCTATTGTGAGCATGGAAAGTACTTCATTTTGAAATTTGTAACGAAATCAAACTTCAATCAGTTAAGCTTCAAAGAGATTTCAAATGAGACTAATCTTTAGAAGAACTACATTATGACTTTTGCACAGTGTTTTCAAAGGCCAAAGTGAAATTGAGTCATTGGAATCAGAATATTGAAACTATAAAAGGTAAGAGTACCAGCCTCAATTCTAAATTAAAATTCCATGCTGTAAAAAGGAGTGCAAGATGTTTCATGAATTTCAGTCGCTAATCACTAGTTACTCCTATTCAAATAGATCCATCCTTATCCAACTGCAATACATGCCAGCATGTTCTGGAAACTAATAGCATCTAGGTTTGCACTTTCTGGGGATAGGGCAAGTTAATTATCATCTCGTGAGAGTGAGACATTGCCAAGATAATTAGTACCCAGTAACCTAGGAATACTGCTATATCGTTCTTAAGACCCTTATTTTTCCCTTTAACATAAAGAAGGTTTTATTTCAAAAGATAAATAAGTAGAAAAGAGGAGAAGATGTCCTTATTCCTTAATAGTCATAAAAGAATTATCAAGTCAATCAAATTAGTTCCCAAGAAAGAGTGGCGCCTGTGTACCAGCACAAAGATAACGGCAGCAGCCTTCCAGATGAATCACATTATGGAATAAGTTTTTTTTCATCTCTTTCATAAACAGAAAAAACACAGTGCTAGGTATCATTCTGGCTGTCCCACACAAATACTAAGAGACATGGACAGTTGATGAAGTTGACTGAAATTCCATGAGCACAATCATACTAAGAAGATCTAAATGGTTCATTGATCAAACCATGTAACACCTAAAAAGTATTTTCATATTTTCAGTCATAAACCATCACCATGCAGTAAATAAATCTGACATAACAAGTCAAAATTATTAATAAATAAAGACTTCCGTAAAATATTCCAAACAATACAACTCTAATAGAGCAAAACAGAGACGATTATCATTCACTAAACACGAGAGAACGAATCAATTACAACTCTAATAGAGCAAAACAGAGACGATTATGATTCACTAAACACGAGAGAACGAATCAATTAATGAATGCTTCGCAGAAAAAAAATATAAAATATAAGCTACAACAGATATTTTCAGCACATAAAAACCTCAAACATCAATGAGATATCCAGAACACAGATAAATACAGTCACACAAACTAACCAAACAAAAACGTAGCTGCTATCAGCTCCGATAGTTGACAATTCAACGGCGAGTACCGATTATAAAACAATAACTAAAATCGAGGTCGAAACTCGTCAAAAACAGTAAACAATCAGTCAAATTCATACCGTAAGCTCAATCTTTATATGCCTGAGTACACACTGACATATATAAACGCAACACAAACTTATATACACTGAAAATAACACGGAGGTGTATGCATAATTGTGTGTACCTGATGGATTACGATTGAGAACTAATGGGGAATTGATACTGATAGAGGTGAGAGGTGTTGTTGCTTTTGAGAATTTGAGTATGAGAGAGACTTCGCATTGAAAGGAGGGCTACTTTGAAAGTTGGAATTTATCATTGGAATAATTTAATTAGTTAATTAATTATTAGTAATTATAGATAATATCTTCGAGGAGCTGTTTGGTTTCTGCTCCGACTCTTCCACCTCCCCCGCTCTCACTTTTTGATTATCTTAACCTTTCTAATTATAGTCTAGTTAGTCTAGTATTTAAATACTTTGTCCATTCCGATATCTCTCTTATTTTCACAAAATTTAAGAAAGTTTGATAAATATTAGGTTGTTGGAAGAGTATATATATTCACGAATAATTTCAGTTTAATTATTCTTATATTCACGAATAAAAAATTAATAGTCAATTCAGTTCACTTGATTTTATTGTCTATATATATATATATATATATATTTAAATCAAAAGAAGTCTAACTCAGTTCTCCCGTTTAAACTGCTGATGTCACTAATGATGTCATTTTCTTTTTTCTTTTTTTTTTATTTTTTCCCTTGCCCACACAATTTTACCTCTCTCTTCTTTTTATTTTATTTTTCAATTATTTCTCCAGTCTCCATCTTAGCGTTTATTCAATTTATCTTTATATATCAAACTCTCCCAATTTAATAAAATGTATTTTCTTTCGTCTCAAACATTAAGTCGTCTAGGTATAAATCTGAGCAAATAACATTTTGAAGGTCTCATTTTTCTTGATTGTCATGTAGATAGATACTTACCGTTGATTTACATCTCATCTCTTAATTTTTTTATGTCTTTTTGAGTTTGGTAAATCAAAAAATGTTTAAAAGTTACGGATATGAGGCGTCAAATGGTGAAATTTCATCTGCCTCATTTTTTTATTTAGGACATATTTCTACTGAATTATATATATCTACATAAATTCAAATACTATTTATTCACAAGTTGATCTTCTTTTGTGAATACAATATTTTACTAATAACATTATTACATAGAAATTAATATTAATAATTATTAATTAATTAACATTATTAAATACTAATTACATCAGTATTTTATCACTAATGGCGCTCAGGGTGTACATGAGGAGTAGGACTGTCAATTAATTTGTACATACTCCCTTCATCATCCCATTTATTTTTCACAAGAATTAAGAAATATTTGTTAGAAAGACGCATTTTGTTATTCGTGTTTCTAATTTGTCTCTATTTAATGAGTAAAATTCAAAAATTAATAGTGATAACTAAAGTATTAAATATAGTTAGATTTGTAAAGTAACACAAATTGAATATTTTAATACAGAAAAGAACTATATATTTGGTACATCTCAAAAAAACGAGACTAAATAAATAGAATGGAAAGAGCAATTAACTGAACTTTCTTGCTTTTTAAAGTATTTAATTTACTTTAATAATGTTCTTCTATTAAATGACATAATCCTACTCATATCGTGCAGTGAATTTTTTACATATTATCTAAACGAATTTTGTTTTGACACAAGATTATATCATCATGAGAAAGTATGAATTTGATATTCATAGAATCAAATTTTACTTTCACATAACTATACTTTGATATCTTAGTATCTATTATTTTATAAATGCTTAGCTGAATTTATGAGTATGGATATAGAATATTGAGAATAGATCTCTTCCATTGAGGCATATGTACAAGAAAAAAGAAGATTACATGTGGAATGTTGATTATCATGTGAATTCTAGAATGAATATGGATTGTCTTTTCAATATAAATATATTAGCTTGATACTACCATTGATGATATTTCCTCTATTGACACATGACTTGTGTTTTTATACTTTTAGAATATCTTCAACTATTTTAAATTTATTAAAAAACTTCCACATAATTAAATTTCAAATTTTTTTCTACCCGTGCATCGTACGAGTGTTATACTAGTTAATATAGAATGCAAATGTAGGGCTTATTCTCATAAAAACATACATAATACATGATAATATCTAAGTATGTATGTAACTAGACGGTAACTTGTACCTAAATATTTGGTATTGGTTGCTAACTGCTCACTTTGTCCAACTAAAATAGTCTTATATTCTTTTTTTGTCCCGAGTTATAAGTCACTTTCTTCATTGAAATATAGTTGAAGCTTGAAATCTTAGTCTTATAACTCTATTTAATTTAATGTACATTGTTATCAATAAAATAAAATTATTAAAGTAAAACAAAATGAAAGATTATATTAGAAGAATATTCTAAAATTTTACTTTTTCAACAATATTAATTAATTGGGCTTTTGTTAATCTTTGTGAGAATGTAAACAGTAAACATATCCATAATGGAGGGAGTCCATAACATGTTAATTTTAAATTTTTTATTAGATGATATTTGAAGCTCTTTTGTAAAAATATTATCCAATATAGGCAGTCTCATGATATTTTAAACATCTTCCGCAAATAAGAATATGAGTAATCAACTAGGAAATCGTTAACGAGCCGCAATTTGTTTTAGTTGACATCTTTAATCTCTTCTATATCTATTTACTCAAGAAAAAGGCAAACTTCACGGTCAAAACACTTTGTACCGCATGCTACTTTTCAAAGTATGTGTTAGAACTTGCTTCTAAGCTTACCTAAAACGGCATTTAGCCTAAGTTAACATTTTATTTTTATTTTAAATTAGAATAAAAATCAATCACATTACATCTACATATTTATCAGAAATTCATATATTACACAACTACTCAATACTACTTATAAGCACTCTATCTATATTTTTTTGAAATAGAATTAGAAGGCTTACAAAATCCGAAGATAACTTTTAAGACTATTGTTGATTTTGCATGTACGCAACCGATAACGTGACATGTGGTATCCGAAACCAAACCAAAAGCACTACTTTACTTGAACAAGAGGAACTTCCCAAACACAGTCCACGCTCTTCGTGACGCGCGAGAGCAAGAGGAGCGGTAGACTCGCCGCGTATGGCTTTTTGTTAAAAGCCGCCACCAAGTTGGTGGCTGGACTCCAACGACCACCACTTTTGGCGGTTTTTGGGTCCACCACCGCCACCAACTCAGCAACTATTTGTGGCACCGTTATCTTTGCGTTTTGAACATTTTGAAATGGGAAATAAGTGGTTCCAAATTTCTCAAAAGAAGTCGTTGACTTGGGGATTTGTTGGATGAAATCATGTCCAACGCACAGTATACTCCAAGTTACTAGAAACGGGACCTAGGTGGAGCCAAATCAGCAATGGATATCGAATGCTTTTCGTCTCATCATTTTGGTGAAATTACAAGTCTCTTACTACTTTTGACAAACTTACATGTAAATGTAACAAACCTCTTAATAATATCTATACAACAACACAAATAATCGACAATAATCATAATTAACATTATATGCGACATGTTACATAATGATCTAACGTTTATTATAGTGGTGATCATATAAATGGTATCAATGCTACAAATTGATATGACCATTTCGCATTGGTCCAATTGGAGAACTAGAATTGGAAAAACTATAAAGAAGAATTCTATTTGGATAATGAATGAGATAAAAAGTATGACAAAAATAGCAAGTGGTCCATGTGATTATCATTGATGTAAAAATAATGTGATATATTAAAATTCAGTTTTGTTTAAATTTTTTATCACTTTTTGTTTAAGTAGCACAACTCAACTGTAAAACAAGATGTGAAATGCTATTCTAGTTTCATATTGAACCCATTTGTGGGTCTTGCAGCAATAAGTAAGTAGGGATGCATAACAAATCGGCAGGCTCTGACAGCTAGTGGCCCGGCCGGTAAAAAGCCCGAGCCGAGCCAGCTCGTGGCTTGTTTGAGACCGGCCCGAGCTCGAGCCGAGCCCAAAATCTAAGGCAAGCTCGAGCCGGGCCTGCCCTGTGGCTCGTTGGGCAGGCCCTAATTACGGGCCTAACCGGCCGAGCCGAGCTGGCCCGTGTCAAACTTAGGTAGGAAAGAAAAAAATTAAATTAAAATAGGAAAAAAATTTTAAAAAAGCCGAGCCGGCCGGACTCGACTAGACAATGCCAGAGCCAAAGCTCGGATCGAGCCTAATTTTCACAGCCGAGCCGGGCCGGGCTTTGCCTCGGGCTTTTTCAGCTCGAGACTAAAAAAGCCCGAACTGAGCTCTAGTCCAAATGTTGGCGAGCAGGCTCGGCTCGATTCGACTCGGCTCATTGACAACCCTATAAGCAAGTGGGTTTAGGAGATTTGGGATTTACAGTCTGGTTCTATAAGGGAATTGGATTCTAGTTCTTCAGCACTTCTAGTGAAAAATATTGATATATATGGTCTTTAACCACTTTGTAGTTGGAATATAAAAGCAATTATTTCCAAATAATTAAGTGTGGGATAGGCTTGCCACCAAATAAAGGTTGGTGACCAAAGGCGAGTTCCAATCTAGCATCATATAGTGTCGTATGACCATGTGGTATGTTTCGATACATGCTACATGATCATATGATACGATATGATTCCATATCATTTTTAGACCAAAGGCACAAAGATAAAGCTTTGCACTATAGTCCGACAATGGAACAAAACTTTGGTTCCTTTTTTGGACAAAAATCATAATGTGGTAGAACTAATTACTTAACACAAATAGGAAGACAAACGTTAGTGGTACTTTTTTTATTGAGTTTCATCAATATTTTGGTTTCATAAGTGAATTAAATTCTGATTCCATAGTTGTTTCCAAGCATTATTCCCAAAGTAATAAAGTTCACACCTCCAGACAAAATTGAAGTTGTTTCTTGTTGCTCACGTAATCTTTAGGGACAAGTAGTGTAATTTTCGAAAATGAAAGGAACAAAAACGCCGTTTCTTTGGTACCTACTGAAACGCTTTTCATTTCATTGTACTACGACTTCATGTAGTGATACTGATACCCTAACACATCGCCTCTCAGTTTCACCCAAAATCCCATCTGTCAACGAAGCAAAAATCAAGAAATGGTTTTCCGAAAATGTCTTCCCAGCCAAGCTTGTCGAATGGTACCCCGATTTGATCGACCGTTTCATGTGTTCTCTCAGCACCCGCACAACTCCCGTGTCTACAAAGGTCGGTTTATTTTTTGTACTCAACTACTGTTTATGTTAATGTTTATGCGTATGGATTTGTTTTCTTTTGTGAAGATTGCTACTTTGTGTAAGATGTTTCAATGTGGTTTAAGCGGGCTTTAGTTATTTCCTCTAATTTTTCGATGTTTGTCTATAGATTTATGTCTATACCTGTGTGAAATTCATTGGCAATGATGTTTAACGCAGTTAAATATAGAACCCGTTAGGATGCCGGACAGGGAATTCGATATCAGAAGCTGGGCTACTCGATTAACTCTTAACTGTAAATTTTAAGAGCCTTGACTGGCGATTTACTATTTATTCAGAGATAATGGATGCCCTTAATAATTAAGTGACCTGGCTATGGGTGCTATGCTATTTGTGCGTCACCTTTTTGTGAAGTCTCTTGATTCTTCATAGGACTACCCCACTGTGTGTTTCGTATGCCCTCAATTCTCGTGATTCTTGATAGGCACTGCCCACGATGAATGTTTCTCGCGCCTACACCTGTTTGATTGTCACTTGCAAGCTTCAAGCCAAGGAACTTTTATGGATCTTTAGACAGATTTTAGGTCAATTTTTGTGTTGGCTACAGAACTCAATTCTTTTCAAAAGAGCTTACCCAAGTCAACTGTTTCAGTTTAGTCACTGACTTGAGTTCTGATAAGTCTCTAAGGGAATGTCCTTTGTGGACCTTCATGTTCATGCTAATCCATTGTTATTTTCTTCAAATGCCAAACATTTTGGTAGAAAATACATGGGTTTCCCTTAGATAATAAAGGCTAATCTTAGTCATCGTCTTGGAACAAAAATGTAGTGCTAGAGGGGTCATGCTGGCTTTTTAACTAGGATGGATCCAAGTTCTTGTGTTTGCTTCATCATTCCTTGTTGCCATTGCTTAATTTAAGCACTGGCTGTCCCTAGATTCTGGCTCAAGCTTGGAAACTTTTAATTTGCCTTTTTAAGTCAAACTAGTTTTTTGAAATCAAAGTTGCAAACCATATTTGTGTTCCATAATCCATTTAATGTAGCTTTTGCTGTAGCTATTTGTTGCCGGTTGCTCCGTTTTTTACTGACTGATTGAGATTTGAGACATTGAAGCTGACCATTGGAAATGTCCATCTTGAATTTTTTTTGGGAATATGGACTCCCCACCCACCCCATATGCAGAGGCCTCTGGGTCACTGCAATCCTATAAATAGAAGTTTCCAGTTTCCCGTCCTTAAGTTCTAGAGATAAATGAATTGCATAGGCCTGACTCCTGAGTGCAAACCAAATAATTTTTGGAAAAATGAATAATAAATTAGTTAGCTAGTTAAACAATAACCTTAGAGAAGAGAGGAAAGGTTGATGCACTTTCCTTTGCTGCTTGAGTAAGAATTTCTGCTAGTCAATCTGGTCATAATTCTTTTCCTTGATACCATAGTGCATGTTATGCAGAAAACTTCAAAAGTACCACCCATGTGTCATCAGTTTGGGGAAATTTGACCGTGAAGCTTGGTATGATGAAAGTGCAGGAGATGATGACTCCATTTGCTATGGGACTCAGCAGATATATTCATTCTGGAACTCAATCTGAGGTTGAGGCAGGAAGGACGACTAGATCAATCGGCTTGAGGGAAATTCTTCAGGAAGATAGAAATAATTCAACGGGCAGACCACTTCCTCAGACGCATCTTGAGCAAAATGCCGACATCGTCCACGTAAAGCTAATGCGGAACAACACTTTCATAACTGTTACGGATTCTCAAGGTAACAAAAAACTGGGAACATCTGCTGGAAAGTTAGCAACAAAAGGCGGTAAAGTCTCACGTTACTCTGCTGAAGCAGCAGCCGAAGACATTGGACGCAAGGTTAGGGAGATGAGACTGAAGTCAGTTGTAATGAAAGTGAATGGATTTACACACTTTAAGAAAAAGAAGCAAGCCATTCTAAGCTTTAGAGAGGGCTATACTCATTCACGGGGTGATCTGAATCCAGTTGTATGCATCGAGGACACCACCCGGAAACCACATAATGGTTGTCGTCTCCCTAAGAAACGTCGTGTATAGTTATTCCAATTTTGCAAGTTGGGCGATCTCTTGCAACTGGTGTTGTGGATGGAGATGGGACAAATAGTTATCATATTTAGTGAATAATGTTGTACTGATAGAGAACTAGTTAATGCTATTATTATTACTGCTTATATATCTACAGGCGGCAAAGTAGTGACTTTTTGATGGAAAAAGATGAGGTTTTTGCAATAGTCTATTTGCACTTATTGACTTGCAGTTTTACATGTCATTCTCAGATGCGGTGCCTTTATTTTTTTTTTTTTTTTGTTCTTTTTATTATATTCCATAGCGTGTTAGAAAACAGTAAACATAAGTTGTCTGCACTACATATTTTATGAGTAACAGAAATCTATATTTTTAATGATTGATACATGGTTGCAACAGCTAACCTAATTAGGTAAAATCCAAAAGGGTGAGGGTTCAAATCTCTCTTGTTCCCTGTCGAAAACTGGCTCGATACTTCCATCTTTCAAGTTGAAAACTCCCATATCATGACCTCCATAATAGGTATCTTCATGCATTCTATCCCAGTAATCATCCGTGAAGTAAATTGCATTAGCCTTGCACTCGGGATACTCCTTAACAGAGAGAGCGGCCGAGTGATTTCCACCAATGAATAAAGTGACATCCTTCAACGATTCCACTTGTAGCCATTTCTTCTGTTGAAAGTTGAGATTGTAGATATCAAATCCAACGGTTCTGTAAGGACATATTAGAGGCTGGGATGAATAATCTGTGAGAGTATCTGCCTCGTAAACAACTTCTCCATCGTACCTAACAAACTCCCCAATGTGCCTCACAACAAGAAACAACTTATCTGGCAAGAAGACCAGATACAATGTAGAGGAATAAAGATCCCTAGGGTATATTTTATGGGATTCTGTAAAATTTCTTGGACAGGGAACCTGGACCATCATCTGGCTTCTTGAAGCAGAGCCATTCAATTCCCATATTTCGACAGAAGGCCCGTGTCCGAGTGCACAAAGAAGATTATCCCGACATACAATATCATAATACGAGTCGAGTTCTCCATAAAGGCCGGTCCATTTACTATCTCCTTGCCTGCAAATAGCAAGCTTCGACTTGCAATGCAAGTTGTACATGGTGATCACCGAGTAGTTGGGGTTGCAAGACGGGTTATCAGACAACACCGCTTTCACCATCAACCATTCTTGAAGATTCTTCAACGAATAACTAATTGAATTCTTCTCACACTTGTAGTGAACCTCGAACTCTGCATTCTCAAGCTCTCGAATGCTCTGAATGTGGGGGAAAGTTTCTTTTCCCGGGAGTAAAAGAATGGATTCCGAAACAATATTCAGGAGAAAAGGATTTAATTTCTGGCTCAAAATCACCAACCATCCATGAGACGAGCCGACGCAACGGCAATCTTGAAGGGTTTGGAGAGCGTTTGATCGGAAATATTTCTTCTCTTTAAGATTGAAGAAATAAATTTTACTCGGTTGTTCTTCTTTTTCTTCCTCCTCCTCCTTAGGAAACATGAGAGCCGGGAGTTTCATGTTGAAACAAGAAACACAAGCATTCATGATCTGAAATCTGAATTACTTTTTTCTTTGTTGATTGATGAGTGCAAGTATCTTGTTGTTATACTAATATATAATAAGAGTCCGAGAAAGAACTGTAATTTATAGAAAGCAAAAATCCTTGTTAGAGGAGGATAGAGAATCCTTGTTAGAGTAGGAGTAGGAGATTTCGGAGAATGAGATCTTATAGAAGATTTCTGTTAACACCTAATTGGAATTTTAAGGACAGTTTTACATATTTTTAAATTTTTTCAACGGAACATATTTTTAATTTGTTGAAGTAAGATTTTTGTTCCCCTTCTTTTTTTCTCATGTTTCAAATATTTGAAATTTCATTTATTATTTAAAATACAATAAAACGATATAATACAAAAATGGGATCGTGACATTAGAGAAGTCTGGTTGGATTTCTTTCCAAATTGTCAATTTGATACTGTTCCGTAGAAAAAATAAGAAAAACCGAGAAGATAAAACTATATTGTTAGAATCTAATCTATGGTAAAGCTAAGAAATTTGTTAGTCTTGTAGGATACTTGAATTTGTAGATGCCTAGTATAGCCAGTAGGACTTAGAGGGGCTTCCTCAACTTATTTGAATGAATTCTTAAATTTTCTAAATAAATTCCGACCAGCGCAAAACGGAGTTTTTCTTCCTGCTTTTTTGGGTAGCATTGGTTCTTTAGAAATTTAGGCGCAAAACATCAGCTCTTCAATCACTTGTCAGTGTCGTACGGTTTACTTCTTGTCGACTCTAGCATGTGTAAAAGTCTTCATGAGATTCCAAGCTCTTCAATCCTTTCTGGAGCTCCCCAGGCAGTCTACAGAAGTGATATTTTCTCAACCTGCAAATCAGAAAAACGAGAATTCTTCAAAATTATTATTTTTTTTTTCCGGGTAGGAGTACCAGTTTGGGGAATCTGAGAGCTCAATAATCTATCCTTTAACCAGTAAACCGCAGCTGTTTGCTGCTATTTCTGAAGTACAGTCCATGAACCAACCGTTGAAAACTCTTCAAAAGATTGGAAAATGCCAAGTCAGTAACAAGTGAAATGCATAACCAGACCTCCAGCTTTTTACTCGAGGAAAATGCAACGAAGTAAGAATTTTGTGGAGCAAGTGTTCCGTCCTATTCCAATTCAAGTTACATTGTTAGATTACATTATCAAACAGCTACAGACAGAAGTTTAAGTTCATCAGCAAACAATTGCTCCAGCACCTATTCTATAAAGCTACTTCACAGAAAAGAAAGAGCACACTTAAAAAAGATACTTGGCATCAATCCATGAACAAATTTCACCAACAAAGTGATTTTTTTTGCACTACTGGAGAATCAAGTCACAACCAGTATTTATCAGTCAATCAAGGAATCATTCTCACGAGTAGCAGCACGAATGTCGGGAAGATCAGAACTTGTGGAAAATCTGAGCCATTTCTTCTTCTCAAGATGCTTGAGTCCTGGTTGCATTACAAGTCCTATGGCGACAGCAGCAAGACTTATAAACATGACCTTGAGTGAAGAGAAAAACAAGACAACACAAATTAATATGGTTGGAGGAATGCACATTAGAATGGCTCCAATTGTTCCCACTGGTATCTTGTAAGGCCGAGGGGAGGTTGGGGCTATAATTCTTAGCCGCACAAACGCTATGAATTCCAATATCATTCCAAAGCAATACAAGAAATTCTCCGCAGCTACGATCTCTTCAAAACTCAGCCATGACAACAAAACCACACCAGAAGCTGAGAAAAGTATCCCAACCAGAGGAGTGCCATAGCGAGACCTTTTAGCAAAGAACTCGGGAATCATCCCTCTTTCAGCCATTCCGAGTAGCTGAAAAGAATCAC
>CAVNYN010283229.1:0-17205 GCA_963692815.1 Nyctanthes arbor-tristis | reverse complement strand
ACGACATGGACGATGACGATCTGGTCACCTTCGTCCATCAGATTATTGATGGCCCAATTCAGTGCTGATTTGCTAGTGGGTGAATAGTCCATTCCGATTCCAACTGAGCGTGCCTTCACCATCTCTCTACGTAGCTCTCTCTGTTGAAACCGGAATGTTTTTAGTCTGATGATTCCTCTGAAATCTCTGTGGGGGCGTTAATGAAAGATGACGAGAAGAGTTTCTTGAAGGAACTAGAAGGTGTGCCCGTATTTGGAATATCTGCCTGACAACTAATAAACCAAGGAATTTTTGTAGGCTTTCAGGTGTCTGGAAACTGGTTTAGAGTTATTAAACTGTGTGCTCATTAGAAAATCATCATTTTGAATGTTCTAATTCCTGAGAATCATCCATATTGTTGATATATAATCAGAATCTATTCCTCTTTCAAGGAACTACAATAATTGGCGGAGCCATAAATTATATATTGAGGGGTGAAAAAATATTGAAGCCATATGTAAATTTAATATCAAATTTATTTTTAAATATTTTTATAATATCAATATTTACACTACAAAATGATTATAAGTATATTATATAGAAAAAAATGTTAATCTAGGATCGAGAGTAGAAATGATTTGACATTTTGAATTTGTTTTCTTGTATTCTCATATATTCAAACTCATCGATTAGAAAATATATAAAGTGAAATGTAAATATATAATAATAAATATACACTATTCCATATAATTTGTTTTATCTTATATATTATATTATTATAAAATCAGATCAATATATATTAATATATGAATACATGATACACTACAAATAGTACAAATAATCATCTAAATATCCAAACTAATCTATCAGTAATTGCAACTTCTATCCCTTTGTGAGAGGACCTGAATTATAGTAGTGGACGTGCAGCATAAATGTCAAAGGAAGAAGAATGAAAATAAATAAAATTACAATGAAGATTATTGGTGAAATATTTATAGGGTATTATCATGTCATTTATATTAAGTTCTTCCGATCTCCATGTCATTTGCATAAACTAATGTAATGTCAATATATGGGCATTTTGAAAATGTCAAGAACTAACATATTTAATTTTTTACCGAGTTTAAAAAGAGTTAAATTATTAATAAATTTTTACATAAAAACACTATTTGACGACTTAATTTTCTTCTTTTTGAGAATTCACGTACATAACAATGCAAGAAATTGGGATAAATTAAATAGGCTGAAACTAAGCTAGTTAATTGGACTTTAAGCTTAAAGATTAATTGCAGTTAGGCTTCAAGTACTACTATACTAGGCCTTCTTTTGAGCCATTTTTCATCTCCTATTAAACCCTTTCTTCTCCATCCGACTCCCTTCTTCTGCAATCTCCATTCGACTGCAATTTTCAAGAAAAAAATTTTGAGTTTCAAAAAGTTTTGCAGGGGTGACCACCATTTCCATGACCAACTTTGCCAGAACGATCGCCCCCCCCTAATGCCCCCCTTTCCATCCGCTGCTGATTACAATGATGATATGATGGTCGATTATACTAAATAATAGTGGATTATGTGTTTATTTTTTTGGATTGTTAAGTACTAAGTGAAAATATGATCATAATAAGTATGCATCAAAAGAGAAGCATATATGCTTGGGACGGCATGTGAAATTTATCCCTTTTCGAAGTGTTTGTTGGCTACTTTATTTGGACCTAGCTCTTGGATCGGTTACCCGAACATAACATATGCTCGGGCCAGCCTGTTTGGCGGAGCCCATTAACACCTATGGTTGCTGTCTTGATCAACTATTCTTTTTGGTACGTAATGGGCTTGACGAGTGATATCATAAACAATGATTGCAAAAGAAAAGGTGACATTGTCTTTTTGGGACGGGGGATTAATAAATATTGACAATATTATTTTTTTTTATGACACCACATTATAAATACACTTCAATTAAAACAAATTATTAATATACAAACCACAATTAAATTACACATATAACCTTTGCAATAAATATAATAAAAAGATGACATTAAGAACAAAGAATGCATAAAGAAATCTACAGTGCCCCAGCGTCCGATCGTCATAATTTTCATTGTATCCCTGATCGTTATGATTGAAAGCACAAAGCTCGACAATAAAACTGGGGGAAAGATCTATTTACAAATCATATTGGGAGTCAATCAAATTAGAAGCCCAGTCACAAAAGTTTGCAATTCTCATAGACAGGTTTAAACTCCCCGGCTGGCCGAGCCCGGGGAAAGCTTCTTTTATATCTGACGAATTAAAATCCTCCAAGAAAGAGTCGAGGGATTTTCCTTATATTCCGAGCTTCACACTACGTTCTTCTATTACTGTTATTACTTTCGTCTCAAAAATATAATCTACTATTTCATTTTCGTCAGATCCAAAATAATAGTTCACTTATCATATTGAGTATGTATTAAATCTTTCATTTTCATATGTACTTTTAATTAATTATTGTTATTGAACTACTTATGCATTGAAAGTATTTTAAATAATTAATGAGATATGAGGATATATGCGGAAAAATTAGGTAAAATTAAATAATCCAATTACATTACCTACCAATTCTTAGAGTATTCACATCGGTAATGTTAAAATTAATTATTTATATAAGTAAAAAGTAGAGTTTTAGTGATTGTCAAAGGATACTTAAGTAAGTTAAATTTAACAATTAGCTAGATTTCCACCCGTGCATCATTTCTAAAGAAATTTCATATATAAAATATAACATAATTGTGCTTGTCAAGTTTAATGTTGTAAAGAAATTAAAAAACACAACCTACATAGAATTAATGTGCATCATATATTTCCAAGTAGCATACAATCAATTCTTTATTTTGTTGATATAGATTTAAATTCTTGTTATTAGTCCATCGATATCTCGATGAATTAATAATTTTTTTATTAATTCTTATTTTTTATTTCCTTTAAAGACAATAAAACTCGATAGCATAATTTTATATTTTGTTTCACACACGTGTATTTACAGACATACTATATATGCTTCACAACCGTGTATTTTATGGACATGTTATAGTGACAAAGTAAAATATAGTAGCAGAATATAAATCATAAAATTATACAATCGAACAAAGTAAAATTGAAATTCATTAGGCAAATATGAGATATATCTAACCAAAATGTAATACATAGATAGAATCTTAAAAAAATATTAAATTAAATGATTAAAAGGAAAAATATAATAATAATATTGAAATCTCGATTGATATATTATATATTTTCATGTAATTAAAATTTATTAGGCAAATATAAGATATATCTAACTAAAATGTCATATGTAGATAAAGTCTCAAAATAAAAATATTAAATTAAATGATTAAAAGGAAAAGTATAATAATTGAACCAATAATTTTTTTCTTAATTTCTATTTTTTAGTTCCTTTAAAGATAATAAAATCCGGTAGTATAATATATATTAGTTTTATACTCGTGCGTTTCAGGGACACAATATGCTTCACACACGTGCGTTTCACATATATATTATGCTGACAAAATAAAATACAATGGTGTAGGAGAATATGAAATGATAAAATTACACAATCGAACAAAATAAAATTAAAATCCATCAGGCAAATATAAGATATATCTAACGAAATTGTAATATATAGATGGAGTCTCAAAATAAAAATATTAAATTAAATGATTAAAATAAAGAGATCGGAATAAGGAAAAGTAATACTGAAATCAAGATTGATATATATTATCTATTTTTATATAATTCAAACTCATTAGGAAAATGTGAGATATATCTAACCAAAATATAATATGTAGATAGAATTTCAAAATATAAATATAAAATTAAATAATTCACAAGAAAAATATAACAATAAGAAAAAGTATAATAAATGAACATATAATTTTTTTATTAATTCTTATTTTTTATTTCCTTTACAGGCAATAAAATCCGATAGTATAATGTATATAGGTTTCATACTCGTATATTTACGGACTACCATGTCTAATATTTGTTTGTTTCATAGACATGTTATGCTGAGAAAGTAAAGTATAATATATTAAGAAAATATATAATCATGAAATTATACAATTAGATATAGTAAAATTGATTAAAATGTAATATGTAGATAGTGTTTTGAAATAAACATATTAAATTAATATATAAATAAAGTCCCAAAATAAAAATATTAAATATAATATGTAGATAGAGTTTTAAAATAAAAATATTAAATTAATATGTAGATAGAGTTTCAAAATAAAAATATTAAATTAATTAATTAAAAGAAAAAACATAACAACAAGAAAAAAAATAATAAATGAACCAATAATTTTTTTATTAATTCTTACTTTTTATTTTCTTTAAAGGCAATAAAACCCAATAATATAATCTATATTAGTTTCACACTCATACAATTATGGACTAATATATTTAACATTCGTGTGTCTCACGGACATATTATGCTGAGAAAGTAAAATATAATACATTAGAGGAACATAAAATCATAAAATTATACAATCGGACCTAGTAAAATTGATTAAAATGTAATATATAGATAGAGTTCTGAAATAAAAATATTAAATTAATATATATATATAAAGTCTCAAAATAAAAATATTAAATATAATATGCAGATGGAATTCTGAAATAAAAATATCAAATTAATATATAGATAGAGTTTCAAAATAAAAATATTAAATTAATTGATTAAAAGGAAAAGTATAACAATAAAGAAAAATATAATAATAACAGAATAATGACATCATTAATTGGTTTTTTAAAAGAGTCAGACAATGAGCAGGAAAATCATTTTTAATTGAGCCAACAATCAAATTGAGCCAGACAAACTGTTGATTAATATATATATATATATATATATTTGTGTCTCATTGATGATTCTAACTAAGAGTGTTAAATTTAATAATTAATTCAATAGTCAAATGGTGAGCCAATCACAATTTAATTAAAACAAAAAAGAAGAAATAACATTACAAAAAGTTAAGTTTATTGTTAACTTTAATAATAAAACTAATAATTTGTTAAATTAAATGCTTTTAACAACTATTTTAACATCATCAATGAAAGTTGTTTTTTGAATTGTTAACTAACAACTCCACTGACAACCTACTTTAGCACTACCAATGTGAATGCTCTTAATTCATGTGAAAATACCTACCTTCATATCTTTATGGGATGGAGGAAATATTTATTTTGCATCGAGTTAATCATGGCATTGGTTGGCGGTGAGAATGGCCGAGGACGGAAAAGTTGTGGTTGGATGAGCAAATGTCATCAAAACAAATAAAGGTTAACAGCTTACAGTGTGGTCATGTTGTTATTGGGGCCCTAGAAAAACTCAAAAAAAGGAACCCCTGTAACAAGTAACAATCGGGGATTGGAAGCAGACGGAGCCCCCTCCCTAGGGGTTCGAAATTTTTTTTTGGTACTATATTCCTTGATTTTTTTATCGTGGCTTTTAACAGCTCTTTTCAAATTAACAAGATTTGGTATGCAATATATGTCATTGGCATTGTTAATTAGCATTGTTATCAATATGTAAGTACAATATACAATATAGTCAATATTTATTGTTTTACCAATTCAATTATTCAAATCAATACCCTTAGCCCTTTATTACCTTACAAGTTAGAACTTAAACCACAATTGACAAATGACAATATATTGTTTTACCAATATATTTTAAGTCCTAAATCCACACTTGCTTTATTGTGTTTGCCCTTTCAAATTCAATACTCAAATTTCAAACCAATAATGAGCTTATTCCTCAAGCAGAAATAAAGCACTCAGTAAACCAGAAAAGAAAGAAAGTATATTATTTTCTACAGCAGTTAACTAATCAAGAAAATAAAGAACATACAAATATGAAAATGGATATATACAATAATGAATTATAAATAAAATGAACAAAGTTTTACTAATTAATGAATTAGAATTTGAATTTTTTTTCTTATTTCACCTCACTTCTGTTAACGTTTGGTAAGTGGCCGCAGTAGCAGAAGCAGAAGGAAAAGGCAGCTCAACCAGCAGCAGAGAGATAAGGTTGAGACTGAGTCTAGAGCTGAGCAGCACAACGCCAGCCTTGGTTTGCAAAGTGCTATATGCATATCAATCAAGCTCCATAACAAAACTACAAAATATCCAACTTAACATGCAAAAAAAAAAAAAAAGAAAGAAAAATCACTTTCAAAAAGAACTGATAGTTACATTCAGAAGCAGCTAGTAAAAGGAAGTTAAAAAAGAAAAAAGAAGGAAAGAAATTTGCAATTTTCTTAAAGAGCAAAAACCCAAGAGTATGCTAATAAACTGGAGAACATAGGGGGCAAATTTTTACTTGATAATGGCACTATAAATATGCTGTAGCAGAAAACAAGACAGAAGTGCAGCGGACCAGACGGCTCACGGCAGTAAAGGCAGCACCACAGCAGAAGCACAAGGCAGCAACAAACAGCGGACTGCTGCAGTCTTCCTCAGTTGGTGGCGAATGATTCGCAGCGGGCTACCGATAATGGCGAATTGAGAGGCAAAGAGATTGATTAGGGTTCTTCAATTTCCAATTAGGAACTTGGGAAATTGGGGATATTTAGCAATTTAGGGTTCTAGATAATTGGGCGAACACGTTTTGTTTCATGCTTTCAGCCATTTTTTCTTTTAAATCCAAATTTTGAGGGAAAAAAAGGGTCAATATGGGCCCTTGCATTTTAAAAATTTGGGCCCTTAGTTTCAGAACTTGGGCCCTTAAAACATTTAAAAAAAGGGAACAAATGCGTTTTGGGCCAAGTATAAGAAAACTAACTAGGCCTTTGTTGGTCCTGGGCCGAAGAGACATCAGCCCAGATCCAGCCCTATCAGTTTAAATAAATAATAAAAAACAATATTTTAAAATGTGGTAAATATATCATTTCACATAGGACTATATCTATAAATAGAAAAAAAATACAAAACCATTGTGTACTAAATAAAAATAGTAGTGGCAATATAATTGCTCTAATAATAATATTTATTTTTAATGGTATTTATCTAGATTTACAACAGTTAACACATATGTCATTTGAAATACTAAAGTATACACCGATTCGATCCGAGCTCTCTTATTGAATTGCTCATTCAATGAGTATTCTCAATATTATGCTTTGAAGAGGACTCGAACGATTCGATCTGAGCTCTTGGAATTGGAATAAGTTCGGCAGCGGATCACGAAATCTTGGTGATCTTCGCTATCTAATGAAAGGGAAGTCTGCTTTAAAATCGTCCGCCCTACACCCACCTCAAAGTATATGCTTCAACAGGAATCAAACAAGGGTAGATTATAAACTTCTGGTAAAATGCCGTCCGTAACCCAACAGATTACATAGTCCAGGGATTGGCGACTTACCCATTCAGTGACTTTGGCACTGGACATTCCCAAAATAGATACTATCGGGTCGGGTGAATTCCATAATAGACGTCAGTTGGCATTCCAGCCTTCCTTTTCCTTTCAGGGCCTATCCGAAAGAGAATCTAGTACTTCTTTGTCGTGAATATCTAAAGTGGTTGTTCACTATTCAAGAATTCTTGTTTGGGCAATATATAGCATCCATACATAGTGTTTTGATCTAAGATTTCAACTCTTCTGTATTTCAGCAAGGCTATAATTAGAGAGTATAATGCATATTTAATTTCCACCACCAACTAAAAGCCAATAATGGTGGACAAATTATGAAAATATAAAATATTCTTATCAATTCATGAATGGTTTTTTTCACCATTAAATCAATAATCCATAGGGTTCAAATTGTGCAACAATAGTTAGATGCTCAAAAAAACCGGAACCAGCACTCAATGTAGGGGTGTGCCCAAACTATAGAATACCAGTATACATGCATGGATTATTATTATTATTATTATTATTATTATTATTGTTGTTGTTGTTGTTGTTATTATTTTTTAAAGTTTTCCATACTTTATTTCTTCATATTTTCCCTTACTTTTTTCATATTTAAATTTAGTCAAACAAATCGCATTTATATATAAATTGTGGTGTTCACATGAACCACACAAATCTCTACCATTTAACTATTCCCATTCTCTCTTATTATTTTTACATGAATGAGCACACCCGCAAGGTCCTTTAAAAAATTAAATAAATAAAAAATAAAAAAAACCTGCAAGGTCTTATTATTTTAAAAAAATCAGCTAAAGGAAAAATGAGCTAAAGGGGCATGCCTAGGCATGGTTCATCCACCCCTTAAGTTACTCTAGTGATATTCAAATTTTTAGATAAGAGACTATAGTTTTGATCACACTTAATATTTCCTTAATTTCGCTCTACTCTTAATTTTGGCTCCTCCTTATATATTAAAATTATAATTTTTGTTGACAGCAAGTAGGAATGGCAACAGAGAGCTTCCCCAATCCCATACCCGATTCAATCGGGCACGGGACCGGGGAGGTTCAGGGCGGGTATGAGAAAAAAACCTGTAACCCACCCCGTTAAGAATATACTAAAAAAATTTAAAAAAATTAGAAACAACATAAAAAAACCATCCAAATTTTAAAGTATCATACATTATGCCTAAATTTTCAATGTCATTCAACAACATATCAAAATTCAAACAATCAAATATTCAACCACACATGACACATCAAATTTAAAATTATTTTAGAGAAACTCAAATTTTGAATTATATATTAAAATTAGCTAAAAATTTAATGTCAAGAATATTGGGCAAATGGTCGAAGCACACGGAGTTAACTTTAGTTTAAAGGTTTGAGTCCTCATGAGCTCTTCTCCTATACCAAAATATTTTTTTACAATTAAAAAAATGCTATCGGGTGTCAGGGGCGAAAAATTTCACCATGTACCCATCCCAAATTACGTGCCCTGTTCGAGGTGGGTACCCGCGGATATCAGGTTTCAGGCGTAAAATTGTCATTCCTAACCGTAAGTTCATTAAATATTGAAGTCTTATTGTAATAATAATTAAGGAACCGTTTGGTATGATTTTTATGAGTAAAATGAGCAAAGTAGGGCTATCTTTTTTTTTTTTTTTTATAATATGAGGAAGGGATATGAGAAGAGAGGGGTGTGTGTGATTAGAACTCAGGTTTCTTATCGAGAAATGTAAGCATCTAACTATTGAGTAATGCTATTTATCTAGACTGAAGACCGGTCTCCAGTCTAATTGGCATTCTCTCGTTAGAGGATAAGTGGATAACCGTAAATATATGGAGACATTCATCTATTCATTCTCTAATAAGAGAATGCCAACTAGACTGGAGACTATATAACTATTATTATTCCTAACTATTATTAGAGTATAATGCGAACCAAGATGCGATGGTCGTCTCTTTCCTCCGTATTTCTTGTTTGCTTCATTATTTGTTACTTTTTATATATTTATGTAATTTATTTTGTTATTATCGCTTTGTTCGGCAAGACCCATTTTTTCAAAAAAAAATTGGTGTCACAATTTAAAGAGCAAGATTAGACATGTGAAGGGGTGCGGAACAATTGACCAAGTCAGATAATAAATGATCAAAAATTGCCGAAATTACTAAAGTACCTCTAAGTGAGTCCACATTATTTATATTGAACAAGGCAAAGTGGCCCACGTGAGAAGGGCATTATCTCGGATTGGGCCTCTTTACTACTACTGATCATCTCCAGTTATCAGTCTTGTCGCCTTGGGTTATGGGCATTTAAACTGGAAACACACTAATTCCTATTTAAATTTTTGCCAAACTAAATGTAAACTTCATGGCTGCTGCTGTCGATTTGAGTAAAGAATTGGCTTTGACTAGTGTGATGTGATATATAAAAGTTTGTTCAGAGTAATCATGTCACGAATTGAGAAGAGGAAATTATTGTTTGGTAAAGATTTAAAAATAGGTGGATTTATAAATGAATTTAAAATTTAAATTTTGTATAGGTGTTAAGATTTAGTTGTATTATATAGAGGTAATGATTAAAATAATATAAAATTTTAAATTAAATCAAATATATGGTTAAATGTGATATTACCATTTATCTAAAAGTTAAAATTTAAATTAGTTGATAAATTCAAAGTATTTTTAAATTGTATCCAAACATTCACTATATATACCTCCCTCCTACAGAAATAGCCGTATTTCTATTTTCATAGAAATTAAAAAAAGTTCAATTAATATATTTATTATTAAAAAAATATAAAATTTAATAATATTTTTATTATTATACCATTTAATTTATTAATTATTTCACTTTAATAACTTTATTTTATTAGTAACAATATATGTTAGACATGAATATATGAGAAAACTAATATTTCAAGAGTAAAAAGTGCCCTATATATAATTTGAAACGAATGAAAGAATAACATATATAAAAAAATGTATAAAATTTAATAATATTTTAGGATTATTCTTTTTAATTTATTAATTATTTCACTTTAATAATTCTATTTTATTAGTAATGCGTGTTAGATATATTTATATGAGAAAATTAATATTTCAATAGTAGAAAGTGTCCTATATATAGTTTGAAACGAACGAAAGAAGAACATATATAAACCAAGCTACCTTTGTGAACCTGGCCACATTCTATATGTTATTTTTTGTTATTATGTTGTTAAACTATAATAATAAAAAAATACTAATAATAATATAAATTATGAAAATATAAAATATTCTTATCAATTCTTAAATGGTTTCATTCACCAATAAATTAATAATCCATCAGGTTCAAATTGTGTAACAATAGTTAGATGCTCAATGGAACTGGAACCAACACTCAATTAGGTTCAAATTGTGTAATAATAGTTAGATGCTCAACGGAACTAGAACCAACACTCAATGAAGGGGTGTGCCCAAACTATAAAATCCCATTATACACGCATAGATTTTTTTTTTTTAAGTTTGGCATACTCTATTTCCTCATACTTTCCTTTACTTTTCTCATATTTGAATTTAGTTAAACAAATCACATCTACATATATCGTGTGGTGTTCACTTGAATCACACAAATCTATACCATTTAACTCACTTCATTCTCTCTTATTATTTTTACATGAACGTGAACACCCGCAAGGTACTTAAAAAAAAAAAAAAACTGCAAGGTTTTATAGTAGTTGCTACAGGACGAAATGTCGCCACTGTACGCCTATTGTGACGATTTTTCGCGACGATAATTTTGTTACTATAGGACCATACCTACAGCCTCCTAGCGACGACTATCCACCATGTAGTGACAACGCAATTAATCTAAGAAATTATTTGCGCGCCCTAGGATTCAAACCAGAGACCCTTCTTCACGAGCAAGCACCTAACCAGTTAGATTAGATGGATTTTTGATTAACATTTTGTATTTAAAATATATATTAGATAGATTATTACACATATAGCAACGAAGGGAATTCTTCCTGTCAATGGTATAGTGACGGCTTTTATATCGCTGCTATAGATATTTATGTTGTCGCCGTTGTAGATGAGACTTATAGCGGCGACATAATTTTCTCGCAGCTGCAGGGGTTAAGCTACAATAGTGACTACCGCAAAAGTTGTAGTGACGAGTTTTGATGTCGTCGCTGATAGTCGCTGCTATAGGCATTTTTTTTAATGTAGTGATTAATGATACTCAAATCTTATCTTATCTTATATATATTAAAGTAGAATAGTGGTCATATACAAATATTCCCGTCAAAACTATTATCCTACTTATATATGCCTCTTTTTTATTTATTTTATTTTAATAATAATATACACATAGATATAATATAAACATTTCCAACTAATTAAACTTCAAATTACTCTCTAATATCTTAAACATATGTTTTTATTTTGGGCACATATATAGAATATACATAATTATAATATATTATAATATATATATAAAATAAAATTTATATATATCTAATAAAAGTTATATCTCGGGTTTTGATTTTTGAGTCGATATATTTTTTAAAAAAATAAATAAAATAATAAATATATATCTACTCTCCCCCTTATATATGTTTTTATTTTATATATTTTCAACTTATAAACATTCTCATATTAATATATATTATATATATGTATATAGGTTTGGAGATTGGAAGTTAATCTCGAATTTTATATTTTTTTCATACATATACACACACATTTCTAATTAAGCTTTAAATTAAACTATAATCTAATTCTATTTGTTATCTATTAGTGATGGGTATATCTATTATATTGATTTTTAGGTTATCTTCAAGTATTTAATATTTCTTTAAAATTCTAATGGTTGACAGATAATTTCAAGTCTTGAGTTATTGAAACTTACTTATCATTTCGATTAAGTACCTACTGTGATATTAGTGGCATAGTAATAATAATAATAATAATAATAAGTAAATTAAATTAAATTAAATTAGTTTTAATAATTTTACTTTAATTTAATTTAATATGATAAACCACATATCATAAAATCTATGACTATATGTTTACTGCATTACTTAATTTTTTATTTTTTGTAGGAACCTATATATTAGTAAAAATTTAAGTTTGGGGATACAATAGTAATAATATTTGATGATGATGATTTAGAGAAAAAATAAAAAATTATTTTAATTCTTTTTAAAGTGAAAAGTGGTAAAAATTAATGTTAAGAGTAAATCATATAGAATTTACCCTTTATTGTAATATTGTTTTCTTTGAGTCTTTTGTGATAGAATGATGTGTACTTTAGAATTTTTAGAACGAATTTAGTTAATAATGATTTCTTCGGGAAATTTATGACACTATATGAGGATATGCGAAAAATAATTTTTCCAAGAATATATAGTAGAGAATGAATATGGTAAAGAATTCATTCTAATGAATATCATCAATGCTCTAAATGTGTTCTTAGACTTTTTGTATTTATGTTTATTGAACAAAAATATGTGCATGGTAATTTTAAAGTTAAATAAATTTTGTATGATCTCTTTTCCATAGTTTATTGGCTTTCATATTCAACATGAAATTAAAGTAATATTAAAAAAATTCCTCATTAATTCTCATTTTTAATAGTTACTAAGAGTATTATTTTATGAATGACAATTTAATTAGTTTTGTATCAAGTGTATCAGTAACATGTATATATAAGTGAGTAGTACGCAACAAAATTGTGAGATCGGTTCTTTAAATTATTACTCATTTTTTTACTAATTATTATATTCTGTGTAATGTACGAGTATACAACTGGTTTTTAAATAAAAGACTCATGTTTTGATCAAACTTATCATTTCTCTAATTTCGCTCTCCTTTCTTGACTCCTCCCTGTATCTTAAAATTATAATTTTTGTTGACGGCAAGGTCATTAAATATTGAAGTCTTATTGTAATAATAATAATAAAAGAACCGTTTGCTACGATTTTCACGAGCATACTGCGCAAAGTGGGGTTGTCCCTTTTTTTTTTAATAAGAGGAGAAGATATGAGAAGGAAGGCATGTGTGTGATTAAAACTCAAGTCTCTTACCGATAAATATGAACATGTTCCGATCTGTACAATTCGTTCCAAGACGGGATGGTCTTCTCTTTCCCCCTAATTTCTTCTTTGTTTCATTATTTGTTACTTTTTATATATTTGCGTGATTAATTTTGTTATTATGTAAACTTCATGGCTGCTGCCGTCGATCTGACTCAAGAATTGGCTTTGACTAGTGATGTGTAAAAGTTTGTTTAGAGTAATCATGTCACGCACTGAGAAGAGGAAATTACTATATACGTAGTGACAATTTATTAGGTATCATCAAGACCAGATACTGAAAATTATATGATTAATAAATTAAATTATAATAACAAATTGCTAGATTTTTAAAGATAATTATGACCTAAGGTGTAAGGTAAAAAATTTATGTTTGATATGGAAATTGAAGAGTCTAACTCTTTATACTTGTCAATCTTTCCCTTCTTCTGGCAACAAAACGCAACATTTAAATCCAAATAACACAACAGAAATCGGTCTTTAATTGTCTCAATCAGATGTTAGATGAGAATTTAAAAATTCAATTCGCAAAAGAAACTTTGCTGACAGATTGATTAGAGTGATAAAAGAAACATTTTTCTTTTTCAACAAGGCAGATAATAATAGGTATATATTCAAGCACAAGCAAATGGCACCCCACACGCCACTCATATATCCAGATAATAGGCTTTGTTTTAAAAATCGTCCGTTCCTGCCCCTTCCACGTCTCGTTTATAGGGTAAGCGGTGAAAAAAGAGGCCAACGGTTTTCAACAAAAGCTGTTGACCACTAATTGTTTTTCAATGTTGAACATTTAGGTCATTTATTAGCTAATGGTCTAAGACTCTAAGTAGTAATAACATTGAGACATTTTTTGTTTTGGGACATTTTTTTGTTTTGGGCCATTTGTCCGGGTGTGTAATAATTAATCCTTATCTATAAAATATGACTCATCTATCTTTTGCCTTTTGAAAATATTAAATTGTATAATATCTCTTAAAATTATAATATAGATATAATATTTATGTTTTTAGATGTGTTTTTCAATTTAGCATACATTAATTTAAATATTTAATAGCTTTAGATTACTTAAAAATTAAAAAAATAAAAGAATTATAAAACGCTTTTTAACACTTAAACGCCGCCTAGGAACGCTTAAGCTTGAAACTTCGGGTCGCCTCTTTTCCGCACTTCACGCTTTTTAAAACACTGATAATAGGTACAATTCATACTATTCAATAATAGTCTTTCTTTTTTTAGTACTTTAAAGTTTAAAATTGAGTAATGTCAGTCTAGTTGTCATCACTATATTGAAGCATGAGTTGATATGTTAAATATATAGGGTTCTCATTTATTTAATAGCCAATAAAAAAATGACAACTGATTTTCAATTTAGATAAATAACATTATTCTTCAAAATTGCCGCAACAAAATTTCTTCTAACCCACCTAATTAAAAAATCTTAGCCCGCCACTGACAACAATATTTATACCACAAAATAATGCAGGGCATGAAGCATGCTGATTAATGGGAAATGGAAGACTAGCTAAATTAGTGGGAAATGACAAATAAATTAATGCGTAGGGTTGTGTTCTCTTTCCTCCTAATTTCCTTTTTATTATTTTTTTCTTTAGATCGTTACTTGTTACTTCTATATGTATTTTTTGTAATTTTATACTATGTAAACTTCATGGCTGCTGCCATTACTCTGACTCAAGCATTGACCTTGACCATATGATATCCAAAAGTCTGTTAGACTGTAATCGTGTTGCATTTAGAAAGAAGTTAACAGGAATTATCATGGCAAGTTGTGGATATAAATATCCCCCCCCCCCCAACAAACCCCAAAACCGAACAAAAAATGATAATCTAATTTTTCCTTTTCATTCGTTAGAAATATAGGTCATTTTCCTTTTTAAAATATAGTTAAAATATTAATTTTTTTATCTGCTATTTAATGTGTATTGTACTCCATTCGTCCCACAAAAATATTCCTCTTCTATTTTTCACATACTTTAAGAAAATTTAACTAACATTGTTGTAAATATACAATTTAAAAATATATTTCCTAATATGAAGTTTAGTTTATTAATATTTCATTCTTGATTTTTTTTATTGTTGATTACTATACATAATAAATAGGGATATTTTAGAAAATTAAAAAGCTAAACAAAGAAAAGAGAATATAATTTGAGACAGATAAAAAAGGAATATGAGAATATTTTTTTGAGACGGAGGGAATATTAATCAATAAAATAATATTATTTAAAGAAGAGTATTTAATTAATAAATGAAATGATATATTGGGGAAATGATATTATATTTCACCTTTTCAACACTATTATTGCACATTTCTTATTAATATTTACAAAAACTAGAATTGAACTATTTTTGTGATGCAAAGATAGTATGTGTTATTTACAGTTGTTGACCATTCAAGTAGTGGAATAGTACTCCAATTATAGTGGCATCTCTTGGAATTTATGATGACTTTGTTGAACTTTGGAGAAGTTGCATTCGAGTGAAGTGAGTGTCACATGTAGAACATGTTGGGCACTAAAAGTTAAATTAGGATAAGGGTTGAATTGTTGAAAGCCCTGATAAAGATATTTGAGCATTTGTAATTTTAGGTTTGTAAGAGAGAGGAAAGTTTTATGATAGAGATATTCGAGCATTTTGTGAATGTAGTGACTTTTGGCATACCCCGCGGGCTCCGTAATAGATTTTGTGTGTCTATAGTGACTTTTGGTATATCCTCTTGTCAATGCGGGCTCTATAAAAGTGTTTGTGTGTCTATCACTTTTCTCCACTTATGTAAAATACTGAGATTTTTAATTTTTTTCTCAAATCAAGTGTTGTTGTAAATAGCCTATTACCACCATGCACTAACTAAAGGCAATGGATCTGTAATTGGAGCCCTTCACACTTTGCCATGTAAGCACGCTAACTCTGTAAATAGAACTCGCGTGGATTTTGTAGAAAATAGCCTACATATTACCACCGTGGATTAACAAAAAGCAATGGATCCATGATGGTGGATGAGTTGAGATGTTGAAACCCCCATAGGGTTATTGGAGCCCTTAGAGTACGGATAGTGTTGGGGAAAACACTTAAATTTGAGTTTTTTCCCCTAATAAAATCAAATTATGTATGAAATGAGAGGGGGAAAAGTTATTTTGGAGGGGGAACCCAATAAAATATTATTTTCCCCCTCTCTCACTCTCTCAATCTAATAAAATACTATTTTTTACTCACTCCTCTTCTAATCCAATAAAATACCGCCACGTGTCCTATTCATATTTTCCCCTATCTTTTTTCCTTACACATTATTTGAAAATAGGTTTTTTCCTCTGATTTTTTCATTTTGGATTTTTTCCCTAACATTAATCTTGCTTTTGACCCTTTGTGTGTCTATTAATTTCAATCTCAATCGTTAAATTTAAAAAAGAAAAAAAATAGAAAATTTTTAGAGGGATATGAAAATGAGACATTATTAGGTGACATTCTCATGTGGCACACTTGTATTGGGTGATGAAAAAGTAATCAGGTAATCATCACCCAATGAATGTGTGCCACATGAGAATGTCACCTAATAATGTGTCCTCTTCTCATGTCCCTCTAGAATTGCTCAAAAAAATAACTCTTATATCTTATAATTACTCACTGATTCAAAATTTGAATAGTTTATTACAATTAACACGATTTGAAATTACTAACATGACATAGATCAAGTGCAAAACAACATATATGTATTACTAACACGAAACAAGCCGCTCGAA
>CAVNYN010283222.1:0-12373 GCA_963692815.1 Nyctanthes arbor-tristis | reverse complement strand
TCTTAAAGCCTTGATATTCCTCAATTAAAGCTATCTTTCAAGCTATAATCCTTTCATATATGGTAAGGGACTCTTTTCAAAGGACAAATAGGTATTTTGGCAGGTTTTTATTGGTTTTCTCCTTCCCATGGCAATTTTGGACGAATTTTGGGGTTCGGGAGCTCTTCCGATCTGAGAAATGGTTTGAGAGGAAAAATGAAACTCTTAGTCCATTTATATAATAGTTAGGATTTAGCTAGTTTTAATAACTTTTGAGTTCCGCCACTTACATCGTGACAAGTGGCGCGGTGTGGCGCCGCACACTTGTCGGAAAATTGCCCAAGAAGTCCTTTCCCTTGCATTATCTTTCAATCAAGTTCACGCTCTTTAGTTCATGTCAATTTAGACATTATACTTTAGTTTATGTCAATTATCAATCAAGATCTTTCTTTAGCGTCAATTGAATAACAATATTTTAAATCTTCGAGCAATCTTACAATAATATTCAAGTAATTCTTTCAAAACAACAATTTCGTTGCTTACCTTAATTTGTAGAAATTTTCGGAATATTACATAATATGATGCCAATGTGCTAAATAATAGAAATACCGTCGACGTATCAAACACTATAATTTTGTCCGCTCTGAAGCCATATTTTTGGGTGGTCACCTCACGATTTTGTAAATTCCCTTGTAAGAATCACATTCCCCACAAATTGATCTTTAAACTTTGACCTCATAGCCCTTACGGTTCTTTTCTTAGGGGGACTATATTGACACCTCAATTTTTTATAATTACACCGCATCTTCTTTTGTTAAATGTGATTCATCTTGACTTCTTTTTATATTTAAGTCGCCCAATCTTTTTCCCAAAAATTTTATTCTCAACCTTCCATTTATTAACATATTATGTATCTAGTGACGGTTCCTTCGAAAAATTCTGCTAAGACGGCGGCCAAATATCATTAAATAAATAAAAGGACTATGACTATTCTTATCTCCATAATTTTAAGCAAGTTAATAAAATTTCTGAAGAGAAATTATTTTAGGAACAAAGAAACATTGCTAATTAATTAATAGAAGTCGATAAAAAAAACACAAAGAAAACTTGTCAAGGATATAAATAAATATAATAATAAGAATTAAAGTTAAAAACTCTTAATCGAATTAAAATGTGGTGCATTTAATAAAACATGTGGAGTGAATATAATTTCCCAAAGATGAATAAGATAAAATCCTTCGATTTCATATTTTGCCTCTATACATTTCTCTAATCCTTTATTTGTCCTTAACCTATCCCTGCCCCCCCCCCCCCCAAAAAAAAAGGGCTCTTTTTTTTCTTTTTGTTTCTTTTTTTTTACACTAATTAATTACGCATTGGGGAACATACCTTTTTTTTATCGTAACTAAGTTAAAAGATATGCAATATGTATACATGCCAAATTGAATGTCTGAAATTAATCTCTAATAAGAGACAGTTTTAAGGAATTAAAAACGTATATTTCATTGTAAAGTCTGAAAAGTAGCAGTTAAAAATTTTAATGTTAATTTGTACATTTTCCACTATATTCCTATCTCTCATACGACCAATTGAGTACAAATTATGCTTATAATAACTTCTTAATTTGTTAAAGTTTAGTCCCTGCAAATTATTTTACTTCACGGCACCTCAGCTTTCCTAAAACTTGAGCAATTTTCACTGTTAAATCTA
This sequence comes from Nyctanthes arbor-tristis, assembly GCA_963692815.1. NCBI lineage: Eukaryota > Viridiplantae > Streptophyta > Magnoliopsida > Lamiales > Oleaceae > Nyctanthes > Nyctanthes arbor-tristis. The sequence continues at coordinate 10,684 of CAVNYN010283222.1, read as the reverse complement.
GGATTTAATTCTGTCATGTTAGTTTGGTATTGCCTGATATCTATTTCTTTTTGTGTCAAATCTTTAGGATGTCGTGTTTTTTTTTTGTATATATGTTTTTGTGCCCTCCCTTGCAACGTTGACATTCCCCCGCAGGGATTTTTTTTTTTTTTAATTTTTATGAGGACTTCTACAAAGTTTTTTGGCAATAAAATTTCCTTTTTTTTAAAATTAGTATAATTATCTAAATGCTTCTATAAGGTGATGCTCAAATTTTCTTGAACTCATAATTAAATAGTGTGCATTTTTACCTTATAAACAGGCCTGTATCCACCTTGTCCAAACTTCTTGTTGATCGAGAAATTATTGGTGGCTTTCGAAATTGTAGGCAGGTCGAACAACGTCAGCTCAGTCTCTTTAAAGTATCTTTCTGAAACATGTGCAATATAATAATATAATTCAGCACAAATACACTGGTTATTTATGCTTTGGCACAAAATATTACTGGCTAGCTCACCTCCCATCCTCCGGTATGCGCAATTCTTCTTCCTTTTCCAATAGCACAGCATCAAGCTCACGCCCATAACCACTACCGTCAATGATGTCAAACCTGACACCTGGATTTTTCTCCATTTCCTTTTTGAATCTGCACTAAACTTTAAAAATAAATGAAAATTGAATGGTACTTCTCTATAATGGAGATTTCAAATTCAAAATCAGACGTATGTTGACAATTACAAAAAGGTCGCAGGGAGGTCCGGATTTTCGACAAAATTTATTTTTGAATAGCAAATAAGCACTATAAACATGAACTTTTTAAAATAGTTATGCAGCCTAAATATGTATATTAAAGTTCTAGTTCCAACAACTACGAGCCGTGGATTAAGACATTCTTTTGTACATATTAAAAATATCATATTCTTGCGCATCGAGTGGCATTTACTAATAATATAATAATTTATCCTAGGAGTATTCAATTTAGAGAGCTAAATTTTAGAGTAAAAATGAGTTTACTGAGAATTGATTTTAAAATGCGATCATCTATACATGTCAAAACACTCAATTCATAAAAATTGCAGGAAATTTTTACATCAAAAGAAAAATACAGAAAAAAGATAAAAATCTAGAATTTTTTGTGCACCCTCTTCCCTCCGCCCATGCTAAAAATAGTTTTACCAATATATGGGTTAAAAACAAAATATGGTCTTCTTTGCTTGCTAATAAAAATTGATTCTTAGCTTTCAGAAAAAAAAAACACGGTCTTCATGTTCCCAAGAATTAAAGAGTGATTTATTACCCAACTCGGAAGATGCCATTCTAATGTAAATGTCTTGTCCATCTACCGATAGATATCTGATGTCAATCAATTCTTCAGACCAAAACAAGCACCCACTTCCCTGTGTCGCGATGTCTAATTTTGTGTATGCCATACAAGTACAATTCTTTATGCATTCTGCTTTGCATTCTTCAAGTGTCATATTCCTTTTAAACCAAAAATGATGTGAATCTGGCAATTTAATTCCAGAATACTTCAAATATGCAGTCGATGACAAAATATTTAATGTTGTTTATATTTATCCGTATATTACTTTTGTGTCAGTATTCATATTTTTTCACATTCTCTTTCAAACTTGAATATAGTTAAACAAATCACGCCACGCATATCTCATGAAACTCACATTTTCTATGTCTCCGCCATTCAACTCTATTTATTCCTTCTCTTAATTTAAGAAAAAAATGTGAGAAAATGTACAAACGCTAACAAGGATTACATATAAAAGTGCAACTCTGTCGTAAATATTTTTGATATATGAAGTTGGGAAAATTTTTGGTACTTCAAGAGTACCTATTTCATCATACTCCATAGTCAAATTAAGAATTCACATGTAAATTCAGAGCCAGTATGTTGTTTTAATTTGAGCCTTAAACACACATAGATTCTTTGTTAGCTATAGGAGTATAATGCGCCAGGTAACATGTCATCATTCATCATTCTAGAATATTCATCACCTATTGTCCATATCTGTGTTCCTCTTCTCAGAAATATTTTAAGTTCGTTACTTGACAAATATGCTTTTTTTAAATATTATATTTCCCCCAATAGTAATTTTATTTATATGAAAAACAAAATGGACCCCAGTCAGGGGCGTCCCGTGCTGAAACCATACACAAGAAAGAAGAAGAAGGAAAACAAAAGTCAAAAAAGAAAGAGAGAACAAAAAGTGACTAAAAGTGACCAAAATACAAACAAAAACATCAACAAGACCACCAGCATACTCTCCAGGAACACAAGTTACTGCTCTTGGGCATTTTTCCCCCCGAACGGGGTTTAATTAATAGGAAAAGAAAACAAACTTTTTATTTATTTCAACAGTATCACCACAAATAAAATTAACGTACAAAAATTAGAGTATAAATTAAGACAGCAAGGCATAATTGTATGAACTAAAATGAGTTCAATCTGGTAAGCTGACAAGGCTACAATCATTTCTAATAATTAAATAATTAGTGAGAACAAACTATTATAACTTGTAAACAAATAATACGGATATAAAAGTTTCAAAAGGCCACTCGCTCATTGAAACACTATCCTTCTTGTGGTTTTAGTAACAAAAATATCAATCTAACATTTATAATTTAATTGTTCAATCATTTATTTTTCAGTTATTCCATTATTATGTTTAAAGGAATAAGAAAGCTAAGGGTTGAGAATTGTCCAATGAAAAAATTTGCCCCCTTTATTCGGGCGCTTGAGGTACACGTCTCCTTTGCCTCATGGAAAAATCGCCCATGTTTTCTCTGTACAAAAACGTACGGAACGGACCTAAAGTGTTGCAGTCATCAGAGTCAATATTGCTGTGAGTCGCGTATTGAGCCAGAAATTCTTGACGCGGTATATTGCTTCAGAAATGTGGATTGAATCCAAGAATCTCATAACATTCTCAGACCATTCTTCATCTTCCTTCTTTGGGGAAGCAGCCAACTTGATCTTGAGAAAACAAATCACACGTTTAAAAATGTCATTCCCAAAGTCTCAACTTTAGACTCCTAACCAAATGGAGAGAGTTTTCAGTAGGACGGTCATATATGTCTAATGATAGGTCCATCCACTAACTTTATAATAAGTGGAATTAAATCTCATTTAAATATACTTTAGTTTTGTTTTTCTTAATTTAATAAAAACAACCCACTTGTATTGATTTTAAATAAAATAAAATCAATATTAAAAAAAAATCTAATATCTCTCTCTTTTTCAAAGATTTCCAAATAAAATTTTTATTAATTTTAGGGTGGTTTTATATATACCATCACTTTTACTACTTGCACTGCAATATATATACACTACCATTAAAATGAAAATTTGACAAGTAAACCACATATATATTCGATTATGAATATAGCCCTAAGTTTTAAAATAAAATAAATAGAAATTTAAAAAAAATAATTGTAAACCACGTTTCTTCTTCCCCAGATTTTGCCATTGCCCTCTTTTTCTCTTTTTCTTCTTCCCTAGATTTAATTGCTAAACTTGTTAATAGTAGTAAAGAAAGAATTTATAAAACTAGAGGTATGCTAAGATTGAATCGCCCATATCACGCCATACACAATTTCGATCCCTAAGTCAAAGAAAAATAAGAAATATTAGCAACATTCTTGGCACTCATATAGGCATCGGTTTTAATTTCGTACTATTTCAAAAGTGTTTGTCTTACCTCTGCTATTGTCTAGATTTATTTTTTTGAACTTAAAACAAAAATGATTTTAGGGTTTTTATGGTATAGATGAATTAGGGTTCTTATTTATTATGGATGCAAAAATCTATATTTGGCTTTATTTTGGTGTGCATCTAAAACATGTAATATGTAATGGGTTGTTTATGTAATTTAATCAATGAGCTTTTTGGGAAAGAAGAAAAAAATTAAATTATTGGTGTAATTAGTAAAAGAGTTGGTGTATATAATTAACCACCCTTAATTTTAACTTGCAAATCCCATAAAAAAAAAAAATCTAACTTGCAAGTTTAGAGAAGGAACTTTTTTGTCAATGCTTAACTTATTTAGATGGTTTATTTTTTTCTTTCTTTCTTTTTTTTTTTTTTGGGAAAGTGCTAACTTATTTAAATGTTAATTAATTTAATTCATCATCCATCAGACGCATCAATAATGCATTAAATTATATTCTTTTCAAAGCAAATGCATAATAATTTAATTATTTGACATCTTACGATTAACAGCATTTGCATTATTATTTTATTAAATTAAATTAAATACATATCATGACTCCAAAATATCATTCTTATTAAAAAATTCTCGCTTAGGTATGAGAAACAGTATACTCGAATAAGGTCATATTTTGCATCATAAGAATAAGAAAATCAAAACAAGAAAATATAATATAAATTAAATGACCTTGGTGACAAATTCATGTTCATATTTATTTAAATTGCTTCATAGTATTATTATGAAATAACGTTTATTATGTGTTTGACACAATATAGTGAAAGTGACTAGTTAATTCCGTGGACGCCTGATGAAAAGAATGCATTATTAATGCATCTACCAATGAATAAATAATTATATATATATATATATATATATTCATGTAATAATGAGATTAACATAACATTAAAATTAAATAAGTTAGAATTAACCCCAAAAAAATCACCCACTAAGTTTGCAAGTTAGAATTAATAAAAAATGGTTTGAGATTTTATTTAAAATTAATTAATACACTGGGTTTTTCGATAAAAGAAATTAATACAGTTGGTCTTATTTAGTTTTTATTAAATTAAGAAAGAAAACATAAGAGTGTGTATATATATATATATATATATATATATAAGAGTGATGCTATTTATCTAAACTGAAGACCGATCTCTAATCTAGTTGACATCACTAAATTGAAGGATGAGTTAATATGTATAAATGCATGTGGCTGCAGTCCTTATTTATTCAATGACTAATAGGGAGATGATAAGTCTCAAGTCTAGATAAATAGCATTATTCATATAAGTGAGATTTGATTCCACTTGTCAAAAAGTTAATGGATAGTCGTACCACTGAACGTATAGAACCGTCCTACTAAAAACTCTCTTAAATGGAGAAAGTAAGGCCTCTTTGGCACTTCCAAGATCTTTTTTGACGAGGAAATGGTTAAAAATATTTTTACTTGATCCTCATGTGTCTACATATGATGGATGAATTGATAATTTCCTTGGAAGACCAGTTGCTCACTGATTGAACCTATTTCCATCTTTTCATTATTTAATAACTTATTGACCAAAACCAATATAATAAGAATATTATGAAGTTACAAGGAAACCATCAATCAATACAATCACATCTAACGCAACATGAAGCAAGGAATTCAAGTCAAAACTTCAAAAAGGGATTCATATCACAAAATTTTTTAATTAATAATAATGAATGGAGAAAATCCTGAATATGTAGTTGTCGAATAATAAACATAATTAAGCTCTAGTGGTTAAACAGTAAATTCAAAATTATAAGAAAATTAAGAAAATGAAAAAAGTGGATTCCGGGGTCTAGACGTCCGAAATTCATTGCATGTTAAATTGCAAAATTACGTTCTCCTTTCCAGTCAAATTCTTTCTCAATATACATGGTCATCTGTTCTAGATTTTTGAACTTGAACAACAAGAAGATCAAAAGAGTAGCTTTCTAAAGATATATATATATTTTGTGTCCTAGTAAGATGATGAATAGTACTTTCTACCTATTCATACATAGCGTGAGTTATATGCGTGACAAGAAATGAAGATCCAAAAGTATGATACCTGTGATAACTCTTGATTTTTCTCTGTTTTTAAATTTTTTTATTTATTTGTTCTTTTATATAATTACTTGTTCTGAAGGTAATTTTTACCTTAAATATTTCAATTTATATTTTTGCAAAATAACCTACACGGCTCATCTTTGGAGATAATAATCTCTTATATTATTACTCGATGAATAAAGCTCCATACATATATAATTGGATAAAAAATTAAAACTAGATAAAGCTCCTTCCAAGCACACCCTCGACATATGCACCCATTAGTGATCAAAATGTTAGGATCTTTCCCTCAAACTACCAAATTTATGAGGAATTATAATGCAAAAAGAGAAAAAAAAACATATTTGGAGAAGAAATTGCTTTAGGAACCAAATCAAAAAATTATAATCACCTATTCAAATTGTGGCTTCTTTTGTCAAATAATGTTACCTTTTTTCTTTTTTTTTTTTTTGAAGGAAATAATTTTACGTTTTTAATCTTCTGATTTGATTTTGGAAAGTCTTCAATCCTGGTAAAAACTGGTGACTTCCGTTGTAGCTTCCTTGGTCTTTTTGCATGTTCCCTTTTTCATTAATATATAAAAATAAATATATGGTATTTTCTCTTTATGTTTTTTTTTTTTTTACAATGTTAGGACGTGATTTGATATGAAAAGTTAGCCAGGTTAACATTTCGAAAGTTTTTTTTTGTAACCCTTTGTGATTTGTGTAAAGAGTAAAAAATTAGATGCGATAAAACTCACATTATTTTTCCCTTGTAACGCTTGTTGGGAATTTAGACCAGTTCCCCCAATTATAATAATCTTCAAAGAATTTAACTAAGATATACGAAAAAACATGACACTGAAGATGAATTTAACAAAATATCAAATCTTTTTGCTATATGATAAGTCACCTATGATCATATAGAATTACACTCACTAACCCACAACCCAAGTATTATTACAAAAAATAAAATAAATAAAATAATAATCATAATCTAAACTTTACTACACTTGATTTTCTATCCATTCCATAAACTCACAAATTAAGAGAATCTGTTTGGATGAAAATTTTTAAGCATCTTGATGCCACCAGTCCATATGTGGGTACATGAATCAGTGTTCAAAAAAGTGTAAAATGTAGAAAAGCGTCGATTTGAAGTATCAAGCATTGTAAACTTAAGCGGGCATAAGCGGCGCCTAGGCATTAAAAAGCTTTTTTTGATTTTTTATTTTTTATTTTTAGAATCAATATAAAACTATTAGTTAATTGAAATTAATGTATTTCAATCATGTACAAAGATATAAATTATAAATATATCCATTTAATAAATAACTTTTACTTCAATTTCATAATAGAGTATTTGTATTTTTCTCACATAAGTTATTATTTACTTCTCTTTTTCGATATTTGATTTCTCCTCTATTCTTTTATTTCTTATATGATAAATTAAACTTTAGAGATATTTTAGAGATTAATAGCAACTTTCCAATTTGATATTAATTTTAATTGGATCTTAAACTATACAAATAAAAATAAAAATAAAAGAGAAAGAAAATAAAAGAATTTAAAAAATATAGCTTAATTTGCGCCTAGGCGCGCTTTTTCCACGCTTAAGTAAGTTTTTCCACGTCTAAGCCCGCTTAATCTCGCTTAATTGGTCAACGCTTTGAGTTGACCCGCTCTTTTCACGCTTTTTGCCAAAGCGAGGCGTTTGCCCTCGCTTTGCGCTAGGCGTCACTTAGACGCGCTTTTTAGAACACTGACATGAAAGCATGTCACATAAATGGGACAGGAGGTTTTATAAAGGGCATGTCATAACCGTATTGTTTGTATGGAAGTCCAATTTTAATTTACTCTACTTTCGAAACCGAAATGCGTAAAATCAATTTTGAGAGGAATCTACCTAGCTATGGTAAAAAACTCAAAATTGGTGCCTTTCCGTGGCAGCTTCTTTTCTATTATTATATAAAAACAAAAATAGGTGGTCTGGTCTTTTCTTTTGTATGTTATAAGACGTGATTTGAGAGGAACAATTAGCATATTAGTAGTTTCTTGTGCCCCACTTAATTTTTCGTCTCCTCATAACTCCTTTTAATGTTGGCGTCTTTTGGCAACAGCTCCAACAGTACAATACTTGTATTGTGGGTTGGTAAGAAAAATCTATATGGTTTTAAGCAAATTATTATATATTAAAAACACTTTAATTTTTCTATATTTTTTTCTTTAGTTTTTATATTTTGTGTTTCTGCATTTGGAAACATTGGTAATGTTTAAACACTTCTCGGAGGTTTTGTTATAAAACCTCTTACCCATGTGACATATATCGATGCACATTATATGGATTTAAAGTACACGTGATGTGCATCAATGCATGCCACATGGGGTTGGAGGTTTTGTAACAAAATCTCTTGGAGGTGTTGAACATTTTTATTGGAAATATATTCACTTTAATGAACCAGTTGTAGCCACTAGCCAACGCTACGTCTTTGTGTTGATATTAATCTTTCACTCGGTTATAGTTTATTTCTTGCCTCATTTATATAGGTAAAGTAGTGTTGCCTGCAAAACCAAAATTGATGGGTAACTAATGGAGTTAAATAGCCATTAGGATTGCATCGAGTTGCTGCAAGACTTAGTTTGGTATTGCAGGAGCTTCTCCAATAAGCAGCTTCTGCTGTGCTGAACAAAAAAATTGTTGCGAGAAGCATCAATTCAGTGCTTGGTAAAACTTTTTACTAAAATTAACGTATTGTCTAAAAATATTTTTTAAGTGTTTGGTAAATTTAATTGTTTCATTACTGTGACAGTTTATATTTAACAAAAAGTACACGATTTAAATCTTTTTTATTATTATTATTGTATCCTTATTTTTTTCCTTTTATAAATAATTTGTAATATATATGTTATCCCACAAAGAATTACAAAATAATAGACAAAGAATAACTGGAAGTGAAAAATTTTATTCAAAATTTTTTGGGTTGCAAAAAATTATTTTAAATTAATCTATTAATAAAAATATAGAAAAAATAAAATCAACATATAAATTGCATAATTGTAATGCCCCGAATTCTAAGTACCCGGGACGTTAATAATATTTTCTTTCTTTTTTAAAATAAGCAAATTAAAAGTTGGTAAAATATGCTGAAAAATAATTCTCATAATCTTGGAAATAATATCACGAAAACTTATTAATGTCAAGAAATAAGGAATTTAAATATTCATGAACAAGTAAAAATGTTTAATTCATTTCAAAATAAATTTCTAAATTAATTCGATGCCACTACTGTTCAACGCGTCTCCTCTGATTCTGAACCTGCAAAAGTTGTAATTTGAAAGGATGAGTATTTCATAGAAATACTCAGACTTATATCACAAATACACATATAAACATGCAACTATATGAATATCTCAGAAAAGTTCTTTACTCAAAAACAAGCACCGTATGGTAAATGCAGGTTTCTGACTCTCGTCTCTTGCTATAAAACATATAAATACTAGTGCATAGTAATCAAGTATTGCATACATCTCATAAATATTCTCTTCTCGTCTCGTCTTAAACATAAAGCAAATAAACTCATACATATAATATACACATAAGTCACATATTCACATGTATACTGATAGCACATATCAATTAATTTTGTGCATATTTTGAAAATAGTTTTGTCTAGAAAAATGAGACTACCTTAAACTTGTGAGTTGGGCAATCTTTGTAAAAACCTTACTCACCTATGAAATTTCACGCCTCGTCTAGTCAAAATAAAATTAATTATTTTAGTATAAAAGAAATAATACTTTATGAAAAGGGAAATAAACTTTAAAGATTAAATTGAAACTCTGGAATAGTTGAGGACTGGGACTAAAAAGTCGGATAACAAACCCCAAGGCTAAATTCGTAAACGCAGAAAGTTAGAAATCATATTTAACTAGACTAAAAACCTTAGGATTGTAATAAATAAATCTGGAACTCGAGGGACTGACTTTTGAAATTGCTGAAAACCTAGTGACCCTAAGTGAAAAATCAATCTAATAAGAATGAGTCGAATGTTTCATCACCCATTCAACTTATACTCCTGTCTTTATTTACCCATCAAACTTTAAAATGTCTAAATTCACTCACTGAATTTTATAAAGTATAGTCTGTTACTCACTCATTAACTTTTAGTTATAATCTTTGGATGGAATTGCTGATGTGGCTAACGGAAAATATAGGTGGCATGTATTACCAGTTAAATATGCCAACTAAGAAATCCTTACCTGCCATGTAATCAAATCCAACCCGAAGATAATCAAACCCGACCACTTCTAGAAACCCATTTAAAATTGACTACCCCTTAGTAGCTATTCAATATCCTTGCAGCGGGTTGAGACGGCTCAGCAAGCAAATTTGTGAACAAATGGAGTAATACAACTATCCTTCCTTCATAAAATTTCCCTTGTAAAAACGTGATTTCTTTGAAAAAACAATCAACACAACTCATGAGGATTCAATCTTCGACTCAATCGCCGGATATGACCTTCTTGGGAAAAAGATTAGGTTTCGGGTTAAACAAATTGGGTACGGCTGTCACCGCCGTAGCTGTCATTGAGGTGGTTAGACGGATACGGAGGTGGAAATACGTACAAAATCCAACGTAGAGTATAGATAGAGAAACCATATATTTTTGTAGAGAGGGGAGATATGTTCTTTACTGTATGTTGAATGCTGCAGAAATCAAGAAGGGGGAGACTATAAGAACAAGAACTTGGGAATTATTTTCTTAGAAAAGAAAAAAAAAAGAGTAAGAAAAACACCCCATTAACCTCGCCGGAAAACCATGTTCTAATTTCTTTACCTATTTTAAGTTGAAATCCTGGTTTTACAGTCATGAACAAGAGCGATTTTGAGATGTTAATGGGACATCTGCACCCGAGCCCAATATTAG
>CAVNYN010283221.1:0-11209 GCA_963692815.1 Nyctanthes arbor-tristis | reverse complement strand
AACGGAGAAAGAAGAAGACCAGAGAGGACAGGGATAGGATTTAAGGGGTTGTTTGGGATAATGAGAAAAGGAATGGGAGTTGAGGAGGGGACGTTTTACCGAACAGATGGGTTGGAATTGGAGTTGGATGGAGCGAGATAGAGAGAAACGGGTCGCCATGACGAGTAAAACAATGAGAAAGAAGCGGGTAAATTGGGGAAGGACTCGAAGTTGCGGGGTAAAGATATTGGGGCTCATTTTTCACGAATTTCGGGTGCGATTGTGTGCGATATTTTTTTTGGAAACCGATTTTGTACTCTGCTTGTTCGCCTCGCGGTGGGGGTGGGGTGGGACGATTGGTTGACTAGCATGAATGCATGATTGTGATTTTTTTTTTTTTTTGACAAAATTATGATTATTTTTTGAATGAATTAGAAGGTAACAACTCATAGTAGTAATTTTTTTTTTACCCAACTATTTTCTTGTAGATTATTATGTCTCTATTTTATTTACCTATTTTTTAAATTTATTTTTCTCTACTTTCTTGCATGTGTTTACTAACTTTTGATAATTAATAACGAATGTAATTGTTAATTATCTTAGTTATTCTTTAATATTGTTTCGTCAGATGAATATTGTATACTAACTTCTATATTAACTTGATTCTGTGTCCCTATATTGCCTAATGTTATTATGTATTTTTTTACATTTTTAAATTGATTTTTATCTAAATAATTTCTAATAGTGTTTTCTTAATGTTTTAATTTCTGCATTCTGTTATTATCCCGTGCAACGCACGGGTGAAAAATCTAGTTTTATTAATTAGAATATATTTTTTTCATAGTAGAAACTCACTGAAAATATTGGAGGAGACGATAATGGTGGATTGAAAAATAAGGCAACGACAAAGAATATTAAACACCTTTCTATTCCTTTTTGTTCCTACGGACGAGAAAACCTCTTTTGATTTGGTGATCAATTAATGATACTTGTAAATTTATTAAATCAGATTGTTGTTATTCCTCGAAAAGTTGAAGGAAAGGTTTAAGTGAAACTGTAGAAACGTCTACAACAGAAAAAATCCAGATACTCAGAGAGTACACTATATTATGGGGCCAATAAATAACCCATACGTGAGATCTTAGATCTTATTTTTGAGACCTTTAAACTTATGTATGGATTGGTGATTAGTTTGGATTACTATATTAAAATTAAAATAATCTTAGAGTACCAGATATTTTCTCGTCAGCATCCCGAAAGGTGTGCACTTATTAATTCATCATCACTTGAGGTAATTGCATAGGAAAAGCCCAGTCATCTATTCCTTATGGGCCGAGGCTCTAAAAGCCCAGTTATCAATAGCAAAGGATGTCCAGGTTCCAATAAGTGGGTTCGGGTCAAAGGTGAAACAACCCACAGTAATAAACCCATTGGGCAGTTAAGGGCCAGTATAATAACGGGTCGGATATGTGCAATATATTTTGCCTAAAATTTTTTAATGCCAATAGTTAGTTCTGAAAAATTTTAATGCCAATAGTTAGTTTTAGAGAAATTCTAAAGGGATATGAAAAGGAGACATTCTTAAGTGACATTTTTATATGGCACACTTGTATTGGATGATGAAAAAATAGTCGTGTAATCATCATCCAATGAATATGTGCCACATGAGAATGTCACCTAATAATATCTCATTTTCATGTCTCCTTAGAATTGCTTTTAGTTTTATGTAGCACTATGACTGTGATGTGTTGTAATAAAAAATCAATATATATTCCTCACGTCATTTTCTCATTCCGCCACCTTATTCGTTGATATCACGGTGATACCAACTAATGCTATTAAAAACTTTTTGAAATTTTGCATGAAAATTAGGTACAACACATTAATTTTGTAAAATAATTAAAATTTATGTGGTTATATTTTAAAAATAAGTATTGAATTTAAAAAAAAAAAATAGAGTACTATGTATACGACGTTTTTCATATTTCAAATATATTTCAATTTGACTCTTTAAGACTGCAGACATGAAAGTATTTTCCAATTTTCTAGAATATAAGATGTCTTTGTATAATAAATACTCCATTTATTACTATACTATAATAATAAATTTTCGCTTCTTGTTAGTATCAGTTTATATTTCTTTTTCTATTCTTTTCTTTCTTTTTTCTTAGTAATTTTTTTTAATAAGTGCAACCGTATATTTTCGAAATTTTGTGTTTGGTACGGTATATTGTTACATATTTTACATGGGCCCCGAGAAATTAAAACCTACAGTTGACGTGTTTGGAGTATGTCGGCCGGCTTATATCTAAAACTTTGTATGTCGGCCGGCTTATATATCTAAAAAAAATTTTAGCTTTAGTGCAATTTCGTCATCATTCCTTTTGTTCTCTTAACGCCACAGGGTGCATTTTTAGAGAAGAAGTAACACCTGAATATATGAAAAATTGGGGATAAGCCAGTGAAAAAGAAAAAAGAAAAAAAAAAGGACATGATAAAATTGTGTGAAAATTGAAAGGCATGGGCGATTAGTAAAAATTACCAAAATTTTATTCTTAATATGCCCCTCATGAACTTGCCTCTTAAAGAAGACGGAATTTGACATTGACGATTAAACACGTGAATATATGAAAGTTTAAAGACAAATCAGGGGGAAAAAAGAACTAGGACAAAATTGTATTAGAGTTAAAAGTTCAGAAACAAAACGTGAAAAACACCCAAAAATTTATAATAAGTACTACTATTCCGAAAAAATTCAAGCACCACTTTCTAAATGAACCTTATGAAAAAAAAAAGCAATTGAATACCTGATTCCTGGTTGGTGGGCACCGATAATCTACCCATGTCAGTAAATAGTGATATAATGTGACATTCAAATGGTGTTATAGCAAGACTCACTGACCTTTTTTTTTGTTTCTTTTGTTGAAAGGGAGTTCTCACTACTATTAATTGGGCTGAATTTTTTTTTAATCCGTAATTGTGCTGAAAATTTTTAAGTACGAGCAGGATAGCACTTTGTGGCGCCATCAAATAGCCCCATTTTCTGAGTGAGCAGATAAAAAAAAAAAAAAGTAACCACCCTCGAGGCAATTAATAAGTGTTAGTTGTTAAGCACGCAACCACGCTGGGAGATAATAATAATAATAATAATAATAATAATAATAATAATAATAATAATAATAATAATAATAATGCTATAAACTGCCATAAAGAAACTCATAAACCACACCCCAAACATGCCCCCTTGAAATCCAATTCCTTCACGCCTACAGAACAAGTTATATGCTCTTTCACTTTCACGATATTTTAGCATTTGTTTACCTCAACTTAAATTTTGCTAATAACTTAGTTAACAAATCAAATTTCATTTATGATCATATGTTTTCTTTTTAAAAAAAAAAATCATTTTTCGTGTTTTCTTTGATATCCATTTTTCGTGTTTTCTAATAATCTTCCCTTCTCTCAAACATCTTTTAAAATATTAAAATAAAATATATAAAATGGAATTTCTAAAGAAAAAAAATATCGTGTTCCTCTTTATTTCACAACTTCTAATGCACTCTTCAGGAGGATGAGCAAGGTATATAATTATGTAGTCCCCATGCTTACAATGATCGACAACATGACGTTACTACTTATATTACTTTTTAAAAAAAGAACTGGAAAAGAAAATATTGTACGCACAATTCTAGAATTTTCACTTCAAGGAATATATTGTGTCTCCATTCAGGAACCAACTATAATTGAATTCAATTAGAATTGACGCTATGTTTCAAACTTTTGTCACATGGAAATATAAAGCACTGAGGCCTATATAATAATTGTATGAAATAAGTTATTGGTGACTTTATTCTAATTATTATTATTATTAATTATTAATTACAACATCAAATTGCCAAATTTTTTTAATGATTTCACAAATGATTAAATCATAAAAACTTTAACCTTATTAAAAAAAATCATAAAAACTTTAAAATTAACCCTCTCTCTCTCTCTCTCTCTCTCTATATATATATATATATAACATGGATCATAATTGAACCCATTAATCATCGTGTTACCAAACTGCCCTAAGCGTGCTCAAGCCTAGCGTTGAGTCTAGGCATAGTGAACCGTCGAGTTCAAATTTCAAATATAAGCGTCACCTAAATATGGTTATACAAGCTTTTTAAAATACAGTCACCAACTATTACCATTATCTTTAATCTATAATGAAGCTATGTGAACCGCACAATGCCATAAATTTCAGAAGTGATCTCAAAATCCACGGGTAATTAATTTAACAGTTCAACTTTCAATTTTAACCACAACTAATTAACATCAACTAGTATTTGCTCTCGTGAGTTGCACAGTCAAATCTTGTTGACAAAGTATAACGTAAGAAAAATAAACAATATATAAGCAAAGTAATGAATAAAGTAGCATTTTAACATAACAAAAATAAAAATTTTGTTAATATTATTAAAAATTTTGGAAAACCTCATTATACACAACATTCGTCGTTTCATTCTTATCATTCTTAATTCCTTATTACATATAAGTATTTCCAAATTGGCATGATTTACAACTCTAGACATTGCTACGTAAAACTACTTACAATTGAATATTGACTTTTTAAGAAGTACTCAAAAAGAGGTTAATATTAATTCTTATTAGTAGTTATAACAACGAACAATTAAAGTCTATAAATTAACTTTGACTCTTATTAGTAGTCATAATAATAATCTAAAACAAGTTCGATGTGTCTTGATATTATTTCTCTGGCCTGTAGATGACTTCTGATGTTCTAAGGGATATTTGGTGATAACATTTCCAATAAAGCCTATAAAGAGGGAAAAAAATATAACTAGAAAGGCATAGCTTATATACTTAATTCATTTATATTGAAAATACATGATCATACCAAATAGACCAAGAACACTAGAAGAAGATATATTTTGAATTTCAGAAATTATTTTGAAATTAAAAACATTCGATGAGAATGACATATTACCAACTATAATTGTGTTAGTGCTTGCCATAAACTAGATACAGTAAACATGAGAAGTTATTCCAAATTTTTCACTGTTATCAGTCACTAACAAATTTAAGATATTCTTGAATTTGGTCGTTATACTTTGAAATATATAGGGGATTCACTGTCGCCTGAACTTTATCTCCTTGTGATAAATGAATAATAGAAATTATATTAAAATTGCGAATTTATGTGAAGGAGAAGAAATTATAAGAAATAAATTTCAAAAAATAACCTCGAGATCGGCAAGTATTATTTCCAAACTTCATGCAACTTTTTTATTAACTTTTGTTGGAACAATAAACTATCTTATATCTCGAACTTTAATAATCCAATTCTACTTGCTCTTGTTCAGTACTTGAGCTTAGTGACGACCATTTTACCTTGTGAAGCCATTGTAAATCAATATATTTTATAGAAGACAAAATTAACTACAAAAGAATGAATTTCACTTTTAAGTTACAATTATATATATACAACAGCACTTGATAGTTTTTTTTTAATAATTATGTTTTTTTTCTTTGTTTGATACGTGGCGATATAGCGGACATGAGAGACATTTGGGGGAGGGGCATGTGTGGTTTAAACTCTGGACCTTTGACCCGTAATACAAACATCCTAACCACTAGACTACAATTCGAATTAAAAAAAGCACTTGCTAGTTAATAACGTAGTGAGCGGTTACTTTAACCAATATTAAAACTGTTAAACGAAATTAAAGTTAAAGAAACAAGAAATGAAAAAAATAATATTCAAGTTTTGGTATATAAACAATATTAGTGAGACAGTTATCAACAGTTGGTGGTTAATTAACCACAAAGAATGAATTTGAGCTTCATATTGTAATTATATATAGACAAAAAGCGCTTGACGATTAATAATGTAGCGAGCGGTTACTTTAAACAGTATTAAAACCGTTTAAGAAAATTAAAGTTAAAGAAAAAAAAGAAATGAAAAAATAATATTCAAGTTTTGGTATATAGACAATAGTAGTGAGAAATTTATCAATGGTAGGCGGTTAATTAATCACAATAAAATGAATTTAAGTTTCAAACTGTACTCTATATATTAATTAAATGAAATGAGATTGCTGTACAATTTTACCACAGTTTTCCCGTCACTTTTCCTAGAATTAGGGATAATTTGATCTTTTTTGCTTCCAAATGCGGTAATCGGTCCGATAAATCTATATATTAATTAAATGAAAGAAGCAAGCGGTACAATTTTACAGCAATTTTCCTGCCACTTTTCCTAGAATTAGGGATAATTTGATCTTTTTATTTCCAAATACGATAATGGTGCGGTAAATACTTTCTATATCTTTTTTTTTAATTTCTATTCCAGTTATCTTAAAAATTTTTGAGTTATCTTATCTTTATAATTTTATCTTATCTTCATGATTCTATCCTTGAGTTTTCTTACATCTTTCTTTTAGTTTGCAAAAAAAAAAAAAAAAAAAAAATCATTTTTTTTAAATTTTCTTTTAGCTGACTAAGATACTATTATACCACATGAGTATTGGCACACAAACAAAGTTAAATACAACATGAGTTTTGGCGCATACAAATAAAGTTAATAGTTCATGATTTTCATGAATTGATTATAATTAAAATAAAAAATATAATTATGCTTGAACAAATATATATGGTATTATACTATAATATCAAGTTTTTCATTTTTTTTTCATTTTTTACACGTGAACTTCTAATTTCTCAAATCTTTATAATAAGTTAGATTATTTTGAATTAGTCTTCTAGTGCATTACACAGGTGAAAAAATTAGTTATGTATAGACAAAAATCACTTAATGGTTAATAACGTAATGAGCAGTTACTTTAACCAGTATTAAAATCATTAAAGCAAATTAAAGTTAAAGGAAAAGAAGAAATGAAAAAAATAATATTCAAGTTGTGGTATATAACACAACAGTAGCATGACAGTTATCAATAGTGGATGTTGAGTCGTTGTGGATATTAGTATGACAGTTTAAACAATACATAGTTATATAAAACTTACCATTACCAATATACAAAAAATTAAAGTGAAAAAAAATAAAATAAAAAATATTTATCTGTACTGTTCGTTAGTCTCTTACACCATTTCTCTTTATCAGAGGATATAAAAATTCTGTTGGATGCTGAAATTAAAAGGCCCGAGATGCTCTCGCCTACGAATACAGACAACTGGCTGCCTTCTAAATAAGAAGGGTGTCAGTTTATTCTCAAATTTTCCATCTTTATTGTTATTACGGAGAATTGTAAAACAATGTTCCCTAAACCCCAATTGCAATAGGAAACTGTAAGATCTTGTTTTAGTGTACTCTTTAGACTCTCGTTTTTATGGGGTAATTGGCGCAAAACGTCCTCAACTTTCAATTATTTTGCGAAAATCGTCCATATCTTTTATTTTTTGGTAATTTCATCCACACATTTGCATTTTTTACTGGAATTCATTCCTACCGTCACCCAATGTTAAATCTCTCCGTTTGTTTAAGAATACACATCACTTTTCTTTGTTCTATAAGGGTATTCTTGGAAACCCACCACACATCATGCCTACCGTTGTGTTTGGGTAGAAAAAATAAAAAGACGCAAGTTGAACGAGGTATCCAACAAAACCCTATCCAAAAAAACCTCTTTGCTGGTGATCCGATTCTTGATCTGTTTGATTAAAAGCTCTTCTACTTAGATTAATCATTGGTATGTGGAGAATGATCATTATGATTTTTTTTTTTTTTTGTTACCATTTGTCCAGTAGATAAAAGGGCTTTAGGTTAGATGTTCAACAATGGGAATTAAATGGAGTTCATTTTGGGTGTTTCAGGTAGTAAGTGGCGTATAAATCATGCTTCTTCCAAGATTCAGATTGCCTGATGAAGAGCCTCCCATATATGGTTAGAATCAATTGAGTCGGCTGACATTTTTTTTTTTTTAACTTTGTACTAAAAAATATTAATGAATTTGATAGATGACCATGCCATTTCTTTCTGAAAGGTTCAATAATCATTTGCCACACTTTTGCCATTTCTTTAGAAATGAATATATGTACTTCAACAATTGGAACTATCAGTATCAAAAGAAGTGAAGAGAATATATACATATATATATGATATTGAAGAAAATTATCAGATAACCAAATTATATTTTGTTTTATTTTAGTCGGTAACGTTGTTAATTATATTACTTATTATATTTTTTAACTATATGTCTATTTAATACTCAGTTTTGAACCATGAAAAACAACATAATAAAATAAAACTTGATTTTCTTCTTTAACATTATCTAACATTTTATTAACGTATTTAGATTTAAATGCATTAATTTTTTGAAATATACAAAATAATAATTAATACATTAATTTAGACTTTATATAATATTACAAATAGAAGTAGATGGGCTATGGTTTGTTTGGTGGTAAAATACATGATTTGTGGTAGGCTTCTAAAAATATCCTTACAAAATAAAGAAAAGTGATGCGTATGCTTAAACAAACGAAGAGATTTAATAGTGGGTGACGGTATTGACGAATTCCATCAAAAAATACAATGGTAAGGATGTAATTGCAAACAAATGAAAGGTAATGACATTTTGCGCAAAAGAATTGAAAGGTAGGACGTTTTGCGCCAATTACCCCCACTTTTATAGTACAAGATATTTTGCAAAAATGTTTTTACAATTTTTTTTTTAATCAATAATGGGGCGGTTACCAATAGTAAGAGATTACGTAACTAATATATAGGAATTAAAGTTTAAAAAAAAGGTAAAATAAAAAAGATTTTCTCAAATAGAATTTGAAACCAAAATTAAATATTTTCCAATCGAAGATTCAATTATGCTTCAACTTTTATTAGAGCATCTCTAATGCATAGTCATACTCATGAAATAATATGATAATTGGCCAAAAAGTAGTGATTTGACACATTAAATGCTTGACAGAGTTCATGAGAATGTCAAGTATTAATTTATCCAATTAATATATTTCTCTGTCTTTCATTTTTTTAAATCTTTAATGATAACTTGTCAAATATACAATGTTGATATTGTTATATTGAAGAACTTTTTAAATATAATGTTAATATTTTTTGAGACATATACATATCTTATTAAAATATATAGATAGACTGTCAAGTTGTAAGTTAATTTGTCTTTATCCATTGACCGTCTACTTTCCACAGTAGCTTCAATGGATCAATGGTGTCGACATACTTGTTGCTCACACAAAGATTTCCCCACTTGCCGAGGAAAACATCGATCATCTTCATCTTTTCCCACCTCAATCTTGTCATGATCTCATCAGTTGTATGACTATCGTGATAGGTTTCCCTCAAGTTGTACAATACATCATTAACATCACACTTTTATATATTCGATTCGATCTCTTTACTATTTTATTTATTGTTAATTTGATAACTATTAAAAAAGAAAATTATAAAAGATATCTAATATATGTCACCGTTAATCATCCGTTGGGGGCAAAAGAAGACATTGGCCACCCCTTCTAGTTATTCACAAGCTAATGAACATTAGGACTTAGAAAAATCACATATCACCATTAGGACTTAGAAAAATCACATATCACCAAATCTATTGAGTTGTCTTTCAGACGATCTTCAGTTGGATTATATGAATTATGTATCATCTTGACACTATCACAAAATTCGGAAATTCTGGTGACCATAACATTACAAGAAAGATAATTTTTATATTAATTAATTATTATTACTAGTTTTTTTTTTTTTAAATGTCTATTAGAAGCACGTGATATTGGCAGCGGGGAACTGTTTGCCAGCCATAAACAACCAAAACGTGGGTAGTACTGGTCATTAGACTAGCAAATTAAACAGATAACTAGGGTTCTTACAATGAACTATATGATATAATAATAAATTTGATTGAAAGAGACAAGGCACGTGAAAATGGGGGTTAAAAATTCAGGATTCTCTGATTCTGTGATCCACCTTTCTGTCCCCATTCTTGAACTGAATTATTGAAGAGGAGACATGCCCCATGGCTTACCGCTCAAAGTCTATGTAGAGATCATATCCTATATATTTCTTGCAGGTATGTTTGCCCAAAGCCACCTAAAAAGCCCACATTTGTGTGTCTACGAGCATTTAAACTCAATCTTTGACCTTAATGATTTTGTGCACATTATGTTTTTTAAAACACTAATCAGTGGCCCAACATGTAGAACCAAGAGTTAGTAAAGGGGATACTATAATTTTCTTTGTTATAGAAATGAAATCCTATGCATCAAGTTGAAATAAACATAATTGTCTTATTATGATTATTATTATTATTATTCACTTACTTCTCTTCAATATTTTTTCCGGATAGACTTGTGTCTTTTATCAAACTAAATAATTGCACGAAATCCACCTTTCAACGTATCCCGCAATTTTTTTTTTTTTAAAAACCAACATTAAAGTGCCAAAACGGGTACTAAAAATTTTCGCTTTGTAACCGTATTTTAAGTAAATATACCATGCGCACCGTTTCATAACTGTATTTTGAGTATTTTATTTAATTTGTCATTATCTATCTAGCTTTGTGATTGATGTGTCTTGACCCAGCATGAAACCCTACTACTTTAACACTCGTTGACATATGATATCTCATTTCTATTTTGACGGAATTTGTAGCCCATATTCATGATTTCATTCAGTATTAATACTTGACAAGGATACGTGTCAAAATAAAATAGTTTTCGAGTTAATCTAAGATCTCGAGAAAACTTCTGGTACTCTTTATTTCAGGTGACTACGGTGTGCTCCCACTTAAGACGGAGGATGCCATGACAATACTGTCCAAGATTAGAATAATGCTGCAAAGCAATCTCAATCTTGTATACATTTATATTTTTTTGACCATATCAACTATTTCAGCATCGCAATTCTGTGTTCTTAACCGTTAAATGGTCATACCTAGAAAAGTATTTACATGTTCTTAAATTTAACTAACATAATAAGAAAAATAAATTTTTTTTTACATAAATTATCATAATTAACATTTTTTGGAATTGAAAAACTAGGGCAACTTAGTAGCAGAAAATCGAGGAGTCCCCCGGTAATATATTTTGATACCCATCTTTTGGTAAAATTGATACTGAATATTTTAATAACCGACCGAATTTTAAATTTGCCTCTAATGATGTTAATTAATTCCTTGCTGCAACAACACATAACGTTTTATTTTCTGTAAGATAGCGAAATCAAATA